>OX375808.1:600000-904210 GCA_947359405.1 Antitype chi
GTTGATGATTTTTAAATCTGGTTCTATCCGGTTATAGTGGAATTAAGGGTCTTTTCAAGAGTTCCATTTTTGTGGCTGAGGTAGATGGTATGGTTATTATTAGAGTATAGCTTTAAGCTCGAAGGTTTTCTAGAACTTTTAAAAGTATAGATATTGAAAAAAAAATGTTGCTTTGTCAATTGTGTCTTTATCTCATCCATTCATGTCTGCTCCATTGTTGGTAACAAAATTCTCTGAGAAATATTCCTGCAGAAGTGACTCGACAATGATCTAAGTTACGGCCGGCTCCTTAACTAACACCTATTGAAAAGGCGACGCTTGCGTTGCGGACGCGACAGGTGATGTCGTCATCAATGGCTTTCGCTAGCCTGCACCCCGTACCCCGCGCTCCGACCGCGCCCGCCAACGACTAGACGTGCACGCGCCACTGCATACAACCCCCGTCTACACGACACCTAGCCCCCCTCCTCCCGCTTGTATTTCACCCCACCCCGCACACCTCCAGCCGCAGGCCCAAGCCACTCGCCAAATACACTCAAGCATTTCAAAGCGAATCCCTGATTTCGCACCTCGGATTTCCTTGGGCGTATTTTAAAAATAAAAATTCTATTCGGAAAACGAAATTTAAACTGCCGTTTTGGATGCCGTGCGCAAACAAAATTGAAAATTGTGGCGGCAAGTAAAATAAAGGGAACTCTCCTGCGATTCGACGACAAATTGGATAACCGGATAACCTGCTCCGCATAGTTTTACATTTTTAGTGAACGCAGTTTCTACATGGCTACGTGGGCATTAGCGTCGGGCAGCAGCGAGCTGGCTACTCCACTAAGCCTCACTCTACAAAGAGATTCGGCTTTTAAAAGTTATCATAAAAACGAAAAAAAGAGAATATCCATTTGCCTTTTAAAGGATTCAGGTCATATTTCTTTCTTTAGTGCGCACACACTCGCATGAAAAGGGCTCGTGTTTTTTGCGCAAATATTCTGTTCTTAAACTATTTAATATTTCATCAAAGAGCGTCGAATTACTATTTTTATATTAGCTGAAATATTTTGATGACAGGGCGACATCGACGAGAGATTAATAGCATTCTTTTCACAGCACTTTTGTGTGGTATAAGGTACACAATAAGTACTAATATTGCCAGATATATGTGAGTCGGTCGAACGTCTGCCCTCTGCATAGTAATGCTGTCGGCCATATTGTCCAATAAGATATATTGCGTTTGATCTCACATGATCCATGCTAATAAAATTGTATCGTAAATTCTTGAACGTCTGACAAATATGATCCTACGCTTGTATTGCGTACGCGTAATACAACTTTTTCGCACACCTCAAACTTCAAAATAAAAGTAATATTAATAGTATGTACATGTATATAACAAAGAACAGAGGGAAAAGAATCACGGCATCAAAAATTCGTCCGCATCGCTATCAATGAGATAAGTGCCCAAAAAGCTGGCAGTATTACCACGTTGTATGGCGATGCTGATTTATGGTGATGAGTCGACTAACTGCTTGACGATGTCATCATCCGTCGTACTCTTGACGCCGGGGTACCAGCTGTTTTAGAACCCGATGCCTTGGCACGCGACGGTGGGAAGAGACCAGATCGAATTACCATAATGCCCTGGAAGTTGAGCAGGCCTTTGGTGTGCGACGCAACATACGTCGACACCCTTGCGCCTTCTCATCTTCCTAGTACGACGGGGTGTGCCGGGGCGAATGGTGCAGGTGTGGAAAACCTCAAACGGCGAAAATATTCCAATCTTATTGGGAGTTATATATTCGGGCCGTTTGAGCTCCAAAATTAAGTCCTATTACCTATTATAAAAATAAAGTTTGTATATAGGTTTATGAAAAGTAACTCTCATCTCTACATATAATATTATGTTAAGAGAATCCTTGGTTTTATTTTTAATTGCAAAACACCCGCCCCTAAATCATTAAGCTTATTTTACATGGTAAACGATTTTTTTTTACATATTCAGTATTCACCAGAGCCGAGCATCGCTACTACGAATAGTTCAATAAAATCTAAAGACCGGTACAGCTAATAAATAGCTACAATTTGTCTCATTGCGCCAATCAGAACCGATTGGTTCCCTTGTTTGTACACTGAGATAAACGACGCGACTCAAAAGGACAATGTTCAGTTTAATGTGTTAACATACTAAATACTCGTAACAGGCTGATTCACCCGGCGCCGGCGGCTATGTTGCTCGGCAGTAGCTGCTTGTTAACACTGTGCATGTAATATTTCTAAAACATTGTTTGGACGCGTTATCGAGGTTAAGTGGATTTTTAGTGACAATCGAATTGGTGAATTGGCTTAGATGATTGATTTTCGTATCAAAGGACGCAATTTCGATAGCAAGACAAAATCGATCGCATTTTTCTAAGTCCAGGTTCTCCACAATATTTTATTTCAGACTCATCCAGCTCTCTGAGATTACGAACAACTCTGTAACCCGTTGTTTTCCATTCAGCTAGCAAAGAGATTGTACCAGTAGATTGAAATTACTCCCTCATTCTGTTTCGGGTCAGTAGCTCCATTTTATTATAAAAACTTTGTGAAATATATAAAGGAATTCACTTAAGAAATAGTTGTACTTCTCTGCTAAAATGGCGCTATTCCGATGTGAACGATGTTTGCAAGTACAGTTGGCAGAAGAAATAAGTGCACCATGCAGGGAACTAATATAATTTGCATTTTAACAGTTGTGCTTGTACCGACTGATTTTATTTGGTGCTTGATAGTTATTAATCTCTCAAAATCAATGATGAAGTTTCAATGTCCATCGTTTGCTTGCATAGTTAACTGTTTTGCAATGTGCTCATTTCATGTACAAGCACGCGGGCATATAGTTTGCCACGTGGAAAATTATTGGCTGTGTCTGTGGGTTTATCAAGTTATTTATAAGTTTTTATCAAAATCGAATAAGAAGGCAGTTTAGTCGTGAGCGTCACAATTAGATTCAGACAAACCAACTTTCGTATTTGTAGTTATATTATAAGGCAGTGAGCATTAGGTTTTATTTAGGTACGAGATATATTTATATTAAAAAAAAATAAGTAAAATAAAATAAGCTTTTATTGATAATAAAGTATGTTTATTTATTTTCTCTTCACAAATGTACAGTAGTAAAGCTTAAAACTAGCTGTGGACAAGTTTACATTTACGAGAGACTGGTGCCGGAATACTAAATTATAAATATTATAGATACATACATAACCTTTAACTTTCTTCGTCTACGTCAAAATAATCTCATAAGGTACATAATTATAAACTATTAAACCCTAAAACTTTATACCATGTATTCAATCTTTTCATTTTATCACATTCTCAATTATTTAAGTATTCAGAATTAAATAATTTTTAACTTTTTAGTTTTATTAACAAGTAATAAATACCTAATAAAAGCTGGTTTAAAAAAAGTTTTATTTTTCTTTTAATTTTATTTCTAACTTTTTAGTATGCTTGTAACAAAGCTGGTGATATATCTTTCTTTGGACCAAGAAAGAAATTGAAGAAGTTTTTGGAATCAAATTTTTTTTTGCTTCTGCTAATTGCTTCAATTCGATGGAATATCGTAAAAGAGACAGTAACACTGAGACTAGCACGTCAGATATTTTTTAACCTTTTAATCAATTTAATTGTTAAATCTAAAATGTATCGATAAATGATTTTATTTCTGTAAATACGTTTCTACAAACACTTTTACACATCGATCATATTTTAAATACTAGATGAGGTCCTATCTGCCCACTCTGAGAAGGAAGGCCGAAACAAACTCAGAGGTCACAGCCGCTTTTAAAGTGCAGGCATAATATTGGTCAGATCATGGTGAAGACCATGTACTATGTAGATTATTTCTTTTAAACTTAACTAGCGACTCATCCCTGCTTCACACAGTTTTTACGACTTGACAAAATATCGAGATTTCTTTATTTTATTCTGTCATTTCCTAATGTATTATTCACATATACCTCCCGGAAGAAATCCATTCAATGATGGTGTATGTACCGACACCAAAATTCGTTGTGTAATTTTTGAAGAACAACACGACACAGACAGATGCGATATAGATATAAATACAAATATACAAAGGCATATATCAAAATAAAAATCAATCAAACCCAAAATATTTTATTTCACATAAACCTGCATGGGCACTTATGAAACGTCAGAAGCTAGGTGCACGGTTTCAATTTGTCGCTTCGTATGGAGAAGAGCCGGCAAGAAATTCCACGGTTACTCTTTTAAAAATAATTGGCTTTTACAGTGTTTTCAAATTCCAGTGATAATAGATATGGGAAGGCAGACTGACACCTAAGGAGGCTCTAGTTGGGCAGCTGGATCAAGGGCTTGATCCAGAAAGCGGTACTCCTAGACAAGGCTCGCATTGTTAGAAGGTAGAAACCCTGTTTCTGATACCGGTGGGCTACTATTTTTTATATTTTTAAATGGTTTTATATTTCAAAATGTAATTTATATATATTTATTGAAATAAAGGAAATAATAATAATAATAATAATATAATATTTAGAAATCATAATTATACATTAAAGATTGCAAATTTAGTTCGTTCTTTATTGAATTTAATATAATACTAGTTATTTATCATTTATTTATTTTTATTATGTTATATTCTATTTAAAATTATAATACTTGTTTTATTGACTTTCGTCTGTGCGCCTCTTGTTGGCAAAGGCTTCCCCAAAATGAATCCATTTCTTTCTGTCATTAGCTATTGTTGTCCATCCATAACCTGCCATATCTTTTATCTCATCCACCCATCGTCTTGGTGGCCTACCTCGTTTACGTTTCCTATGACTTGTGAACCAGTGCATTGTAGATTTCGACCACTTCTCTTTACCTCTGATAGTATGTCCTGTCCATTTCCATTTGAGTTTTCTAATAGTTACTGTGACATCCTTTGTTCTAGTACATTTCGTTATATTGATGGCTCATAGTCTATCAGATGAGATGGAGACGAGCATGATGGGAAAGAGACTTTCTGATAGATTAAGAACCAGGTCGGTACTTAGAGGAATGAAAATAAAGAATAGAAAAATTGCAGGATATTTATTATTCAATACCGGGGAGAAAATCAGTTAAATTTTCAAGGAACCAGTACTTACGTCTTATTTAATTAAACTACCTTCCGCCACTCATCAGCATTATTACGTACTTAGCGCGATATATATATGTGTTACATAAATCAATAGCCGACACTCCGCTCATAGCGAAGGGTCGCAAATGGAAATTGTCCGCTTAAGTCTCTGCTACATGTTGCGGTGACGGTGCCCCTCTCCTTCACCCTCCACGCCATCTACCTGGCGCAAGAATCAGGGAGTAGGACCAGTTTGCAAATATATAATATTATTATATATATATAATTGTACTCAAATACTAATATTCAGCCAATTAGAGCCTTGTGAACTGCCTGTCGTAGTAAATTCGTGGCAAGATATTGTTTAATATGGTGTAGGTATTTATTTCTGTACTGTTAAATGAAAGAGTATTCAAACAGAGCATTTTAATCAAAAAGTATTCTGAATTGATTGGAAGCCACTCTTCTCTACTCTATGAGAAGGGATGATTAAAGGCAAAGTGGCACATTGATCAGAAAATCTTAGCTGAATACCTTGTTTAGTAGCCTCACTGTTTTATAAGGATCGTTGACATCGTGTCACTTGCATAATTACGTCTTCTTCCTTAGAAAAAACAGCTATGAAGAAAATTTAAGAACTTAAGTCAATCATGAGATCATAGATATGCTTAAAATGGCTGTTATTAACACAATTGTATTTTGTATCACTTTATTTCGATTAACTGCTAATAATGAGAAAATTTAAATTATTTCTATCAAAAGATGAAATCAATTTGTAAACACTGCGAGAAATTGAACGATTTCATATTTTGGTTGACTGCGTGTGATGTTTTACGAATGAATTTATTCTGCAAAACCAACTTTAATAATACAATTTCAATCAGGCGGTAATGGTACCAATTTTATTATACCTTTATATTTTTGATAAATAAGGTAAATAAATGCTGATTTCCACAGTTCCATTAATATAACTTATTGAATTTTTTATTTCAGTTTAAAGTTGAATAAAATTAATATCATTCGTAACATAACTGCTCACTACTAGCACTGCAGGTTTCCACGTTACAAGTATTATAGCTAAGTCCTCGAACCCAGCTAAATGTGCTTTGCCATCGAGCTAGCCAGCCAATTTAATTTAGCTTATCCAACTGAGCTAAAGCCGTCGTTGTACTAGCGCTTCAAAACTGTTATTTCATCAATTTTACCATTAAGTTGTTTAGAAACATATAAATACGATAGTAGATTGTTTCACATCAAAGGCGGCTATTTATGTCTGGCTCTTAACCAGAATAAACACTGAACATCATTTTTTGCTGTGAGTACTATTTGGTAGCCGCGTCTTAGGTGTAGCAGCGCAGGGCAGGGTGGCTAGTGGGCAGGAAACGGATTCACGACGTGGTCGCGCTGCCCAGCGCTATCCGCCGCAGTGCCCGCACTGAAGCCCGGACGGACACCGTATCTTAGACATCGGAATACACAATCATTTCAGTAGTATATTATGTAACTTAGTTCAATAAGCTTTACTGATTTGGGTGTGTCTAATTGTCTATGCTTTGATCTCAATAGCACAAAGTGCTTTAAAGGTTCATTTGTTGGAAGTTATCAATGTTTCTCTTTGTTGGACCATCAAGGTAAAACTGATAATTAGCAAATCGCAATCACGTAAACATACGTGCCTACATACCTATTATCCTGTTTTATTCAAATCGCGTTTTGGCTATACTACATTCGGATAAAGTACCTACCAAGTAGGTACCTACGTATGCAAACAGTTCTAATAACAAACCCTTCACACCGTCGTATTCGAATTAGCATTCGCAAGTGTGTGTTATATGTGGGCTATACCTCAGGTGGACACTGCTAATGAAATTCCGCCGCCCGTTCGGTCTGTCCGGCACTGTCTGGCGCTGTCCGACAATATAACGTGCGAGTATTATTAGGGACTATTCTCACCATTTTTTGGGCAGGCGTGACTTTTTATTCGGACACGTTGTAAAGGTGTCCTTGAAAATTGTGACATGGTGCTTGTGACGTGTGATCACGCTTGAAAAGACGCTTGTTTGTGGGATCAGAAACTGAAGGCTGTAAGGATTTTAGTATAGAATCTTCGACTTCATTCAGTCAAAAATTCGACTCTGTTCTTACATTCTAACGTTATAACGTTTATAAACTATAAATTCTGTTATTATCCACAGCTTAAAATGAAACTCATTGAAGGCGCAACGCACGATCGTAATCAACACGTGTTGTTGGATCTTTTGATCGTGTTGTTGGAGTGCCATAACAAATAAATTAATTAATTAAACCCGGTAATCATACAATCTTAGCACATACATTGGTGACGGCATTAAGGAACGAACTTTACGTACTTATGTTTCGTGGCGGCCATATTGTTTCCAGTACCTACATAACGAATGGGGGCTGTGTACAAGTTGACACAAATTTCGTAAAACATTCTTCACTTTGTTTCGCATTCATTTGCAAATTGGCAATCGAGTAACTTCAATTGTTATCTCGATTGGATTTTGTCATTTGAAATACGAAAAGCTTTCGAATAACAAGATTTTGTATTGTGACATAATAGTGACTGTTTAGATAGTTTTAGCTTTTGCTAAAACTGAACGTGTAACCTGGGAGATAAATAAGATAACTTCTTCTAAAATGTGAAATATACAGAATATTTCACATTTTAGAGGAAGTAAAAGAATGATATTGATTTACTAAGTTTCCAGGATGTATCAATCAGTGAATTCAAAATTTAAATTGACAAAAGAATTTAGCAACGCGACCAAGAACATCAAATTATAGATTCAGCAATACAACGAGTCGACTATTGTAAATGAAAGCAATTAATATTACCGGCTGATCATCTTGTCTAGATCCACTAAGCCTTACTTAACCGGGTGCAGAACGACGTCGGTTATTATGTCATCTTCAGTTGACTCTATGGTACGGATACCGATATTAATCTGATGTAGATTGTCAGTGTATCCATGATCCCCACGCGACATTAGGGCTGGCGCTAAGTTTGTTAGAGGGTCGGTTGTGTTAAAAATGTAGGTAAATGGCTCGCCTGGGAGTGGTTTGTTGATGCGTTCGGATACACCTGCGTGGCGGTTTATGTCAATCGTAAAGTAACTGGAAGGTGACGACGGCATTCTGAGAGTAGGGCAGGGCAGGAACCTCGACTGTGCCAGATGCTTGCATCCGCGTATTAGCTGTTATAGTCTTGGCAACTGTCATGTAAACTAGTAGTGTATGTGACTAGTAAACTTTTACTAGTCAAGAATTTTACTACAACTGACTTGTGTTATAACTGCTGGTCATATTGTTGTGCTGATTTTTGGTTTAATGTTTAAAGTTGCACGTTATTTTGAACTTTACAGCTCAAAAAGATCATAATAAAATGTTCATAATGCCACACAATAGACGTAAAGATAATAATAACTTGAAGAAACTTTTGCTATTGAAATACAAGTGAGCTAATATACTCGTATCGCCGAACGGATTTCTAAATCGCTAAATTCAAAACATCGTGGGAGTGGAAAATGAATACATAATGCAGTAATAACAGTCTCATAGCGGACTGACTTGCGGCGGGAGATAACAACTTTCAATAGGAACGTTATAATTTTATGGGATTGGCCACGATTTGGTGTGGGCTACGGGTGTGAGCGAGCTCTCTCCACGGAGTAGATCTAGACTAAACAGCTTGCTCAGTGAACAGACACTGTCAAACGGTGTGTAAGCAATTCAAGCATCTTAGATCATCACTAACTTTTCGCATTTCTTGAAAATTAACGCAATTTAGTGTGTTTCAGCTTGAAGTCCATTCTAGTACTTAAGTAATTAGACTGCTCTACTGACCTACTCATTAAGAGGGTCGTTCATCGCAATGTGTTGAGTCGGCCTTTCCCCTTTTTATTCCTCATCTTGAGTAGGTAACCTTAGCATTAGGCGCGGGATGCGCCTCTCGACGCTTATTACCGGCTTTAAGGAGTTCTACATCAGATGATAATCACCATCCCCACTTCATTCCGCCCCCTTATAGCCCATTTACACTCCCATACTTGTTGGCTATTGTTTTTGTTTGGCGTTCTTCTAAGTATCGTTATCAGGCTACTGCTTTAAAAAGTGTTGGGGGTCGGGCTTTGAGCCACACCTACCCTTTCTTCGCGGACTTATAAATTGTTGTTATGTGTTAAGACAGTGCTGATGTCTGAGCTTATATAAGTATTCGCATAACATTTTTGAGTATAATGTTCAAATAAAAAAAAGACTATTATGTTGACAGCATTAAGTTTTCAATTTATTTGTTTTAACGACTCGTTTGCAGAAAGTTTCTTTACATTTTATAATTCTACTAGCTTTTGCCCGCGGCTTCGCCCGCGTGGAGATCGGACCTTTTCCCATGGGAAAGTACTACCGGAATAAAAGTATCCTATGTGTTAATCAATAATTCCGTAATACATTATTCATAACTCTAACTCACATAACTCTATTGGTTTGGTTTAACAAATTTTACACCTAAACCTTCCTCATGAATCACTCTGTCTTTTGGTGGAAACTGCATGAAAATCCATTCTGAATTTATTGAGTTCATCGCGAACAGAAAGACAGACACAAGCGGCGGGGGCTTTGTTTTATAATATGTAGGGATGATAGTGATAATGATTTAAAACTAATTATAATTATTCCTTCTTAAGGTGCAGATTCCTGACAACCATTACCGCCTACTATGACACTGGTCTCTCTCCAATACGGTAGTGTTTTAAAAAGTGATAGGGTTTTTTTTTGGTGGGAAATTATCAAATAACTTTTCTCGCTCTGGCTGGAACAGGAGGGCGTGTCAGACTTTTACTGACTAACACCCACCCGTGTTCCCTCAGTTGCCTGTGTACCAGGGGCCGCGGTATCTCTTTCGAACAACTCGCACCCCTGGCAGGCATTGGCCCTTGCGGGCCCCATCAGTTGATGCTGACATCTCTTTGAAGTGCCTCGTGGAAAACAACGCGCCGTCGACCCGGGCTTGGTCCTTACCGGACAGCGAGCTACCCATTACTCGCCGTCCGCAAGCCCGCGCCTACGGTGGCCGGAAATCAGCCTAGGATTCGGGAATCCCAGGGCGTCTCCTGCGGAGGCCAGGGCTGTGAGGGCGCATATACTGCCTCTTCCTCACTTGCGCCGCCTCCCTCTTCGCGAACATTACTGCTTTGCAGAAGGAGGTGACGGCTACCCATGCACTCTCGCTCCGTACCATGGCCTGAACCAGGGCCGGACGCGAGAGATCGCCGCCACCGATCGCCTCCACGAGGACACGATGATGCTCCGCCCAAGCCGGGCAGACCTCCACCGTATGCTCCACCGTGTCCTCAGGGCGATCTTCGCAGTGGAAACACCCGGGCGTTTCCTCCCACCTTATGCGAAACAGGAAACTTCCGAAACAGCCGTGTCCGGTGAGGACCTGCGTCAAGTGGAAGGTGAGGACGCCGTGCCGCCTCTCAAGCCAGTCTTCAAAGTGGGGACTTACCGCCGCTATCGTGGCGTGCCCAAAAGCGGTTGGGTTGGAGGTAATCTTGTTTGTGTACACTTAATATACGAGTAGCTCTCCCTCAATCAACCTCCACTGTTGAGGATCTCTGTAATTCTGCTGGAATTTAATTGGCGCTCACTTTATTGAACAGTAGTACATCAAAATACAAACAATGATACAAAAAGTCCATTGTACAAGAATATCAGCAGTCTTAACTAAACTTGACTATGTTGCTGTCAGGCGCAAATGTGTAATCTCAAACGATGTGATACCATGTGTGGTGCCACTTTAATTGATAGCCTTGACTTGCCCTGCAAAGTCGACATCATCTAGTTTACCAAATATTACAATTTCTTTAAGACGTTTAAATGTGTTCTTATACAAATTTACAGAAAAATACGCTTGAGTAAATAAAGAGTAAATATGGCATTTATGTTAAAATTTTAGAGAAATAATATCATTTACGATCAAAAGGTTCTGGAAATGATTATGATTGGGCCCAAACTTTATCTTAACCCAGTGCATACAACTATGTTTTAAAGTATGCAGCTTGGTTACTCAAAAGTTGTTAGAAGTAGCCTTTCTGAATTTTCTTAGTATATGTGTTCAGGTAATACGCGGGCAGTTCATCGAGCTTTATCACGTAACACGTTATTTGTCAGTTTGTACAATCCTGTGTGTTTTCAGAGAATGGAGAAGGTTTTTTCATCTTGTTTTGTTTTCGACAGTTATAATTTTTTAAGTTTTATGTATTGTATTTCACTGGAAATTCAATACCCCATTCAGATGGTATACAGATTAACAGCAGTTACCCAATCGATGTCACTAATTATAATATATATATACGCGGCTTGTATCACCCCACGCTGCTCTCGGAATAGTGCTTTAAGTGTTTTAATTATGTGGTTGTATTAATTCGTAGATGTATGGCGAAGAGCAGCATTAATATGTTAATGCCTAATTCATTATATTGTCATTTTATCTTTTATGGAGATGACTTGACCCAAGTACAAGTAATATTCTACGTATTCTAGGGAATTAGCCTCAGGATCGCAAAAGGTTGGAAGAAATATTGGTCGTTAAAAGATATAGTGATGCCCTAACTCCTAAGCATGTCAATAAAAAGAAAAACACATTCAACACCTGCATATTACTTTGCCTAACATATGGATGCGAAACTTGGATCCTCACAAAAGCGTTGAGAGAAAAACTTGGCATAGTACAGAGACCAATGGAGCGGAGCATGACCGGATATAAATGTCAGGATAAGATTAGAAACACCGATCTAAGGACATTGACAAAACTTCTCGACATACTCATGCAAATAGACCAACAGAAGGTGGGCAGGACATATAACGCGCGATGAAATGGGGAAGTTGAGCAAGAGTGTCGTAGAATGGTATCCAAGGGATGGCTAAAGAAGACGAGGACGAAAACACACAAGGTGGGAAGATGAAATCAAATTGACAGTAGGACCAAACTGGAGAAGGGTTGCTGAAGATAGGCAACAGTGGAAATCGTCGAAGGAGACCTTTACGCAAGGCACGCTTTAAGGCACGCCGAAATAAGGACCATTTTATAGTTTGAATTTTTTAGTCTTTATATTTTAAGTTTAAGTGGAAATGTTTTGTAAATTTCGAAATAAAGGGCTAATTTATTTTATTCATTATATAATGTCAATTTACGATGCTCTAAAATTAGGCTCAGAATTTACCGACTCAACTTTACAATTCGACTCAGCCTATCGCAGTCCACTGCTGGACATAGGCCTCTACAATACCTCAACACCTCTCTCTAGGACTTCACAAATAATTAGTGTCAAATAATAAGTATCCATCTAAGAGCTAATAACTGAGACGCGATATTCGAAACTAACACTAAAATTATCAATGCTTAATACCAAGAGATGTTCTACCTGTTTTGTACGTATCGCGTCTTAACGTCGTCGTGTCGTATAACATCTACACGACCAAACCCGTTTTGTTGAAATTCATCAGAGTGACACTCGTTTACTGTTCTTATGAAAACGGTCAAAGTGCAGAGCTAGTAAAGCATATCAGTTAAAACTAACAATTAAAATCAAGATGTCTAGTCTATCCACAATCACCGTCTTCAATATTCAGCGTGCACCATTAGGTGTTTACTTAGCGCGCTACTCTCCTCTCCGCTCGGCAATCAATGCAAATCGCGTTCAGAAACAATGGCGAGAATCTATCCGTCCGCACAAAGCGCTTGTCAACCAGTCGGTAATACGCGTGGAAGGGAGGCGCAGAAGGACCACAGTATTAAACAGAATTAGTCTGTGAAAGCTCAGTACCTACCGGTAGAGCACCGATTCAATACATGCTGAGTTTTTGGCGGGATCGCGTTGGAACATGTCGCACGAATTTTCATGAAATTTTGTGAAATAACGAATTAAATTGTATAATTTTGGTAGTGAATTATTCAATTTAGTTACGTGAGAGTGCACAAGTATAGTGAAGGTGAAAATAAGTGACTAACGTGGACTTTTCGTGTTCCCCCCAAAAACCAATATTAGGTTTTTGTAAAGTTACTACCGCTTTACAATACCTTTGATTTGACTAACTAAAGAGGACTATGACTGTTTTGTAACTTCTTGCCCGATATGGGCCATTTACTTGATTGAAAAGAAAAATTACTTGACACTGGCTAAATGCACAAACCATGCGAAACAAAAACCGAAAAAAAAAACATGGTGAAGTTACTTGCGCTACGCTGATAACACTACTCTTCTTGCAGCTAATGAGAGCGGAGAGTGGATTAGCGAGGAGATGGGACTCTATAAACAGGTCGTAGACCAAGGTCATGATGGTGGATAGATCTGGGAAACTGGAACTCACTGGCACTTTGGGCCTAGAAACACTGGACAATTTTATTTACCTGGGTTCCAACATCAGCTACAATGGCTCTTGCGAGAAGAAAGTGCGCAGGAGAATTGGCATGGCTAAAAGCGCCATGTCTCAGCTTGAAAAAATCTGGAGAGATCGCAACATTTCCGTAAAAACCAAAACCAGACTGGTACCGACCCTGGTCTTCTCGATCTTCTCATATGGCGCTGAGACTTAGACGCTGAAAGCTGCTGATCGGAAATGCGTTGACGCTTTTGAGATGTGGTGCTGGAGAAAGATGCTGCGTATCACCTGGACAGCATATCGGACAAACGTCTCCATACTGCGAGAGCTCAAAATCTCCTCACGGCTGTCTGTCTGCTGAGTGCCTGCGCAGAGTCTTGGAATACTACGGTCACATTGCGAGGAAAGACGATGGCAATATAGAAAAGCTAATCGTGACCAGCAAGGTGGATGGGAAAAGGCCTCGTGGACGCAGCCCATTACGATGGTCTGACCAGATCCGCACCGCCATTGACTCTACAGTCCACAGTGCCCTTCACACAGTCAGAAACAAAGACAGATGGAGAAAGATCATCCGAGAGAAGGTGATACTGAAGGGAGGTCACGACCCTCAGCATTGAGGAATACGACGCAAGGAGGAGGAGGAAGTTACTTGACGTCAATCGTAAGAATGTTATTTCAATTCGCAAAAATGTTCAAAATTAACTATTACGTATTTATGTGTTGTAAGTTGGTCTACCGATATAAAACGCTTTTAGTTTGAAACTGTTTTGTTTAATTCTGCCGCAATAAGCGTTATTTCTTTTCATCGCGACCTGTGGCTTTCACTCTTTATCAGTTTTGAAATATATACGTACCTGTTATAATATGTATATCCGACTCCATCATTTGCTAATCTTTTGTCCTTCTGCACTTCCACACCGCCTGGTTATAGCGAAAAACATCCGTATCCCAGATACCATCAATTACTTCAACAGTCTCGGAGGACAAAGCTTTTGTTCCGCGCCTCTGAAATAGTTCAATGTTCACCGGGGAGCGGGGACTATCTCCGCCTTACTTCATCTTTTTTAGCGAAGTCGATAGAAATCTAAAGTGATTATTAGTTTCCGGGCGACGGAAATTTTAAGCAATCGAGTTCGTTGGGAGGAAAGGAGATTCGCAGGAGACCATCTTTTGTTTTAGATAGTGTGCTTATACATCATGGTGTCTCAGTCTCGGAGGCGATTATGATTATGGGAAAGAACGGGATCAGAATTTAATGATATACTACTTATAAAACAGGACACGTCAGTGGTAAGTCAAGCAGATATTGTTTAGTAAACAAGTTGTGCCATAACTCACTCTTAAAAAGTTAAAATTAAAAATATATAATTATTTCATCAAAGCACGTTCCAATTGCTAAGTAGAAATTTATTTACAATGTTAAACATAATGTTTTGGGCGGAGTATTTTAAACAAAGTACTTATTTCGTTTTAAATATTTTGTTTTATTTTATTTTGTTTTATGTTATTTATCCGTTGTTTTTCCTTTTGTTAAGATAGTCATAGTATTTGGGTTAGTACCCAACATATTTGTATCTTCCAATCTTAATGTAGTAATGTGTCAACAGTCGTACTTTTTTGTTTACCTATTTTGATAGCTGCATTTGTATAAGGTTTTTCTTTTTTCTTTTGCTACTTCTAGCTAGCCTAGCTCTATAAATGTCGTGAAACTCTGTTATTGGCTTAAGAGATATTTTTTTTTCATAACTCATGTGTATTAATTATAAGCTGTTGAGTTTCCTAATAAATAAATAAACATTTTGACCTTGAGTCTACCGTATTACGGAGTTTCAATAGAATAAAAGGACTACTTAGAAGATAAGTTACCACTAAAGTGCGACCGACTGTACATACACAACATAGTACTTTGGTAGCTTTGCTATTTTTGAATCTTAACGTACATCGTGTAAATGCATACCTACTCTAGTTTACTCAGATATATTTCGTTGGTGAATTTGAACACTACCCATAGTAGTGTGTGAACTGGCTTTATCCCAACCTTTAGCTAAGATGTTGAGAGCTGGCATACTGCGGTTCAGTAAACATTAAGTTTTTATTGATTTGTTCTCTTAAGTCCGCCTTTAAGCCGTAGTTTCCAATAAAAACCTCCCATTAGGATGTGGGTCACACATACGTTAGGCAAACATTTAATGACTAATATTGACTAGCAGAGACTCTGCGTGCATGAAACATTCCGGGAAACTGAGTATTTGAATCTTAAAACGAAAATAATAATCAAAGGTTTGTGGTTATATTGATCTCTAAAGTGTTATCCTACTTTTGAGTTTATGCAAAAACTTATATTATATTAGAAAAACATTTTGATCCGTGGAAAAATGTAAAATCCTAAGCAAACAATTTGATACCTAAAACCGAAGTTTTATCCCAGAAACGGCTCAGTTAATCTTTTTCGCAAACCCTAAACGATCAACATTATCGACAGAAACCCTACAACAAAATGGGGAATCTTTCCATAGTAATAAAATAACATGTTTTTGCTAAAGATAAAGAGGGGTGAGTTAAAATAAACGCAGTTACCTTGTTCCCGAACCTTTAGTGCCGATATACAATAGTTGGCAGGCCTTTCATGTTGGTTACCAATATGTTTGCCAATATTTGTGATACCTTTGATCCGCAAGTTTGCGTTGAACTGGGTTAAAGGACCAATAAAAGTGGATCTGCATCTTAAAAGTTTTTCTTTGGGGGATTTCCTTTTATATATAAGTAGAGTTGTTATGACGTAAGTATAGTAAAACTTTTCTTTTGATTGAAGTTTCGTAGAATGCTTTTGTAGGAATATTATTATTGCATACGTTTTACCTGATGACTTCGAAACCTGAAGAAATATTTGCTTACCTGGAACAAATAAAAGGAAAAGTTATTAGAATGCACAAAAGCGAGATGTCTCATAGTTACGAGTGTGAGACTTATATCGATTATTTATTTCATGCTAAAGTAACTGAAATGATAGCGAAAACATTACAAAAGTAAGACAATATGTATACCACCATTGATGATTGAACATACTCTATAGAATCCGGAACGTGAGAAAAAGGTCAACAACCTCGTTTGCAAATTTGGTGAGCGGCGCGTAGTCATAATGATGGAAGTCGACTGGCAGCGAGGACGCGACGTGTGAGACGTGCGTCATGCACAGTCAGTGCACGTGGGCACGCGAGTGAGACCGCCCCCCCCCCCCAGAATGCACCACGACGTCTCACCGTCACCGTGCGATGTGCACCGATATGCCGTTCCTCGATAAGCACCCACACGACCCCTAATAGATACTTTTTATTTCAGTCATCCGGTTTTGGACCGCTTCCAAGTGCTGTTTGACCTTTTAATGTCTGAATTCTTGATTTCCACGCTCAAATCGTTAGTTAAAATGGGTCACTCGTACGTAAGAAAAATGAAAAATAGAAATATCATAACAGAATCGCTGCAGCGATACTTCATACTAATTGAATGACGCCGTTACTTATTTGTGAGCGGACTTCGATCCAGTTGACGGCGGATTAAATAATAAAAGCGAGTGGCCTGCTCGCCGGAACTCTTTTAAATTCAACATTTGCATTAGAACGGCGGAGTTTTAATGCAGAAATATTCTGAAGAGGAACGCGCACAAAGGACAAATTGATTCGTTTCCGATTCGTGCTCTGCTCGGCGCGAGATGAAACACTCGCGCACTACCGAACCACCACCGACACACTCTTATCTGTACTACCAGTGGAACTACTGGAACCAGCTAACCTAGCAGAACTAGGGGAACTTAATCATTTATTAGCAAGAACAAACCATTTATTTTTTATGCGTCTTTTTAGATGCTGACAAGTTTATTAAAATAACTCTCAGGAACTTAACATTAGCGTTAGGTATTAAGCGACAAAAAAACAACTGCGCTGGAAACGGGTATCAATAAAAGGAATCGAACTTATTTAACAGTCTTTCAATCTACAAACAATTGCCATTAAAATCAACACGGCTACCAAAACTCATAATCCAAGCGACAACGTCCCGAGTATTCACAGACACAGCCGTTTAGTCAATTATATCGAGCCGGCCATCGAGGCACGTCGGCACAATTTCCCACCAGCATAGCCCGCACACACACACACACACACACAGGGCCACTCGATAAAAGTCCTGCCCCACTCCACACGCTAATTGGCAGGACGTGCCCACAACGACGAGTTAGAAAAGATTTAATTAATGCCTAAACGCTTTCTGAAGTTACGGGTGACATATTTAGGGGGCAAAAGTCGCTGAACAGCATTATGAATGCGAAATCTCTTTCAAGCTCTCTGATGCAATGCTCTGTTGAAGTTTCTACGTCCTATGATTGACAAATAATAAAATTAATTGTTATTTTCTGTTAGCAGTAAGTGTCAGTGAGTTTCTAAAGGACAATAGTAAGACTATGTGAATTCTAGTAGAATTTTCGAATGTAATTTGATCGCGCCGATGGCAAGCGAGGAGACAGGACGTGTCTGCAGATCGAACGCGTGATAATGTGGAAATAAAGTTAAAAGAAAACGTGATTCAATAGGAAGCACACGAGAGGAGTTTACGTATAAGAATGTAAAATACTACTTAAATTGAATTAGAAAGATGAAGCCAAGTATATTATGCCAATTTTGTTACAAACTACATGAATCAACATCAAAAACAATATCCGTTTGTATTTCTCTGTATGATATAATTTAATTATTGTCAATAATTCATTATTTAGATATTTACGGTCTACCAACCACTGCATTTAACAGACAGCTGCCATTCTCCGAACACATCACCACATTCATCATTTAGTAGTTAAATTCCCCAACCCGCCCAAAAATCTAGAAATAGATTCCAATTCTGCGTGGCATCTAACTCCAGTACATTTGCACCCCGCGGGGTTGCCGCGTGACACGTTAAGTGGTCCCTATTATTGTCACGGCACACATTTGCGTGCGATACATTTACGTGAAACATGGATCGTTTGTCATGCACTGTGTCTCGATATCGGTCGTTCTCGTGATGGATCGCCGCAGATATGGGCCCCAGCCGCTCGGGGGCCACATAAATAAGGTTGGCGTAAAAAAGACGATGGTGCCGGAATAGGTAGGTACTAAATAATACGGTGTCATGTGTGGGTAGGAGTCAGCCGCTGATGAACGCGGGATTGAATGTTGTGGGAACCTACAGCGATCTTGGCTTTGGGGTGTGCTATTCACCGTACTAGGCCTAGTGCGGTGAACACATCATCAGCTTATAATGTTCGCACTGCTGGGACACCGGCCTCTATGACATGGAGCTGATCTGATGATGGAGACGGAAAGTGGCCATGGGAACTCAGTAATAAAACGATGCAACTCCATCGAGTTTTGGCTCTTTTAATTTATCTCGATAAGTACTCTGGTACTAAATAATAAAAATAATATAGGTATGTAAATTAAATAAAAATGAGTGAAGTAGTTATTAAATATCATCAATACTTAAAAGCAGATAGAGTAAATAAATATGGTTTATTTTTTAAACAAGCTACGTACGTGAACATACTCGTAGACCGTCCATAGAACGTCCTTCTTACAGTTAAAGATGAACCTCAAGCTTTAAAAAACATATTAAAGTTCTATGTTTACGTAAGTTTTATTTCGTACTATGTAGTTTAGGCGTGTTTAAAAAAAATTGTTTGATCATAATATTTCAATACGAATTATTTTATTTCATACCTTTGAATATTAAACGTCAGTAGCATGCTAGTTGAATTTGAGACTGTTGAACCCGAACTATTGTTGGAACTTTTATACATTTTAGATTTTCAATTCCAAATTATGTATCTCCACAGAACGTGGAGTTTGACCATAAAATTCAAACAGAATGAGTAGGTATACTACTATTGGTTTTCGAGATTGTTTACTTCAAACATTCATGGTATATACACGTACAATGTATGTTTGCTCGTGTGTATTTCTTTGTCTCGATGGAATTGAAGAGAAACATCGTCAGGGGCTGCTTGCTTGTGTTTCGTTAAAGAAAAAGAAAGACGGTAGGTATGCATTTATTGGCACACTCTGCTCCAAAGAAAAGCAAAAAGTATCTAGTAACGTAACAATGAAACCCGCGAGTCTCACAGATAATAATATTATTTGCTGACACTATTTATGTATAGCTGCCAAGATCGAGGACTCAAGTTTAACTCCTGAGCAGAATAATTTTAGTGGGTTTTTCTGTAAGGACAGGCTTTGTCTCTACTAATGTCCCAGTGAAGGTATTTTCACCAGTGTAAATACATCAAATCGTCTTATAAATGGGAGTTTAGGAAGATCACCTTTTATGGGAAATTTGTTAATGTTGTCTTGTTAGTGTAGGCATAATAATAAGTACCTATTCTTTATTCGTTTTATTCAGAACTTTTGTTAAAGTCACTCTTTATATTCAGAGTTATGTTAAACAAACATTCTAAGTTGCTGAATGTGGCAAGCTCACTATCTTCGATGGATGTTCCAATACCAAACTAAACGGATTGAGGCCCCATTCTCCGCACACTACGCTCTGATGCCGTTCACCTGACACAACACACAGTCACTGACGAACTCTTAGATAACTTACGTATCCTACTAGGTGCAAATTATCTTTATGGGAGATTATGCAAGGTCATAAATAGTTGCAGCGACCAAATCGATCTTCACTTTGATGGTTTGGGAAAGTTGAAAGCCACTTTTCATAATTATCTGCCCGATTAGTGTTTTAGTCATCAATATGCCATAATAAGTTAGTTCTAAGTGATGTATGATGTTTTCCAAGTTTTAATTGTTAAGCATTTTTTAACATAGCTTAGTTTAGTTACTTTAGTTTATTTTGTACAACTTCCTTTATATGCACGCGGAGTTTACCTATAAGTGATTGTTACACTACTATTTTCATTTATCTTACATATTATCTTTAGCATAATACCCGTGTAAGAATTGTTGGTGAACCTTATAAATAAACCTATTCCAATATTGTAATCCAATGTGTGCCAGTGACATAGACCACATTCCTCGAAGATTCCTGCGAGGTTGTCTTTTACACTCGCGTATAAAATACAGTTATACACACGTGTGGTTACGCCGCGCGTGTAAGTAGAGCTGACACAAACACGCACAACTAGGTTGGTTCATCCGTAACACATAACAAATAAACAGCGGTTGTCTTCTAGTTAGATTATCACACAGCCAAATAGTGGCTCCAACCTGATCACGTAAGCCAAATATTACCCTGCTCTTTGAAAAGATTTGTATTCTTTGCATGTTTATGAGTTGTATCGGATTACTCTGTCTGAAGCAGTTCACTCGTATAGTTTTTTTATTCAGCCGGTAGGTATGGTTAGAACCACGGATAAACAGAAATTTAATCCTACTAAATACGGGAAAGAACCGGTTTGCTGAAAACAAACATAAAAATGTTAATAAAACACAAAAAATCAAGCTAACATTTGCTCAATTTCAGCAACATTTTGCACACCAATATTGGGCAGTCCTCAACTCCGCGCCTACGCCAATAATAGTCAGACATTAGTCGTTTAAATTACGTAGGTACCGAAGTGCATCTGCTCTCGTTATTTCCCCCGGGACGCTCCCGATAAAGGATTAATGTTGATCAGTGCCGGATCAAAAGCGTGGACGGCTTATAATCTTAAACATATCTATTATTGACGTGGCTCACCTAAAGATGGTTGAGAAAGAAACTGTTAAAGTTACGTAACGGTTTGCCTAAAGAAACTGGTTTTAAGTTATACTATACCTTTATAATACCATAGATACTTAACTATATTGTTTGTACAAACTGAGGACTGGCAAATCACCTCATGATGCAGCATCAGATAGACCCATTTCTTTGTTGCCTAAATTATCCAAAATTTTGAAAAATTGTTATTAAAACGGTTAAATCCAATAGTAGGTAATAAAAAAACAACCAATACCAAACCATCAATTTAGCATCAGGAAAAACACTCTACAATAGACCAGGTACACAGAATAACCATAATTATTAAGAAACCCTCGAAAACAAGTAAGTCTGGGCCACCGTGTTCCTAGATGTCGCACAAGCTTTTGACAAAGTTAGGCATGAGGGTTTGATATTCCAACTCAGACTCATACTACCTACAGAATGTTTCAGGTATTCTAAAGTTTAAGTAACAGAATGTTTAGAATAAGGCAAGAGGAAGTATATTCTGAGTTAATAACTATAAAAGCTGGGGTGCCACAAGGAAGTGTGTTAGGCCCATTTCTGTACTTGTTATACACATGCGATATCCCTTAGCAGGAATACAAAACTATGGCGTCCTTTGCAGATGACACTGATATAGTAGGTACCAGAGCAAGCCACAAAGAAGCGGTAGAGAAAGTTTAACTAGCCGTGAACAAAGTTTATGACTGGAAACAATACTGTAAGATCAAACTGAATGAGTTTAAATTAATTCATATTGACTTCACCACCATCATCCAAAGATTTGCTGACGCCTACAACCACAGACTTCACCGACATTGGGAATGCCGAGGTAATTCAGCTGCTAGACAACACAGGCATGCATAGTGCGAAGGTTAAAGATAAGTAAACCAGAGTTAGTGTAGTGTATAAAGATTGAATTAATAATAGTAACAATACTGTGTTATACATGTAACACATGAACAAATTGATTTATCAGTTATCAGACACTAACAAAGTGATACGGTATTGTGATAAAACTGCAAAGGGACACTATTCTTAAGTATAAAATCATTTCTCAGGGAGAATAATAAGTTAGAGTTAAATTGTTTATTAGTTTAATAAGCTAGATTATAATCAATTATTAAAAATTTTGTTCTTATTAATACTGAAAAAATAATTGTTCTTTAATAGTATTCTCATAAAATATGAAACGTAAAAAAACAACACAGCTTTCCAAAATATAAGGCAAGTCTCAAACAACATTCACGTTTGGATGTCACATGCTACTTTTGACTAGTTTAACTCAACCACAGATACTGTTGCAACGAGAACTTTAGAATTTATGTTAAACTGCACGATTTGTATTTCAAGAATAACCTATTCGAGAATAACAATAGTTGGCATTTAACTACTATTTGAGATTGAATTATTGTTATATCTGCATCCGCCTGCATTATGCTGGTAATCTGCTAATACCTTCTTTCAATATCCCTCATAAGCCTTTAATGATTTAACATGTGGTTGTGTTATGCCGTTTCCTACCATTACCTGTAGTTATATTGGAGGAGTTAACTTTGGTGTAAATTAGGACTTTTGACACTAATAGAAGTTAGATAACTAAGTAATAAATTTTACTGAGAAATAACACGGCGAAATACTTTGATGATTTAATTAGTTCTCAGATTATCTGTAAGTCTCTAAACATTTCAAAGCGACAGTTCACTAAAACGAAAATAAGTTACAAATTCATTTTATACTTTACGTCAGCTTGCAATTTAAATTAAACGAAATCTGAAAATGAAGTTAGATCAAATATAAATGCCTTCAACCATAAATAATACCTTGAATATGAATTCAGTCTCGACGTTGACAATTTTACACATTGCTAGACATTTATTTAGTCAGAGAGTGTAGCTAGTGTGTTGTGAAATTGGGCAACAAGTCTATTTGACTGCGGGGAGCGATAACGGCGCAGAGATGTGGGCGCAAGCCGTGAGTCGCCTGGAGTCTGAACACTCTGAACACAACTGTATTAAAACTGAACTATACGCGCACTTACGGGGCCTCGAGTTTTGATCAGAGTGTTAATGCTGCATCGCCTAATTAATAATTAAAACTTGGATCAAAAGAAGAAAAGTTTCGTAATAAGTGGTCGTAACATAAAATCACTATTTGCGAATGCGCTGTGTGTTTTTCACTCTTATCCATACCTGCAGCATCAGTAATACTCAATTAAAATACAATACAATCGCTAACATCCTGCTTTAAAAACCGATCCGGATCGCTGATGCTAAAAGTAGCGCTAGCTACGTGTGTGTTGAACCCATCGGGATCCGAACGAAATGGTTTCACGCGGATATTCCTAGGCGCTACCCACGTAAGCTAGCCAGACTTCGAGCCAACCAGAATATCGATATATCGTTCAGAAAAATATTCCTGTATTTGCAAAAGCAGTTGGAAGTTTAGCTCTTAAATAAAAGTGGCTTATTTCTTTCTTTTGTATGCTTGCCTAGGGACTGATCATTTGTTCGCTCTTGTCCTTTATATTTCTTAGAGGTCTCCAGAGATTAATGCTCCACGTGAGATATAGGCACTTTCAATAGTTTAAATCTATACACATTTGTTTTTGAATAGTAATGGTAGATCTGCTGGATCGTCTTCTACTTTATATTTCTTATTTGACTTTTTCTTAGCGAAGCTTTATATTACAGATTCAAACAGCCAGATCTCATACATAATCTCCCTATCTAGCACTAAAATATCGTAATTTAGAGCTCACAGCACAATTTTAACTTGCCAATCATCAAAGTGAATCACAAATTACGAGTTCCGTAGGTAATGTCGCAGTTATTAAGAAGACATTTTATAACAAAATTTTATAACAAGCGGAATTGACTCGCGTCACTCGTAAAATTATGATGATGAATAACTGACTCATCCATTTTACGTAATAGCTGCTTTATCTTTATTATATAGTCCGTAATTCTATAATATTTGCGTAGGAAAAGTAATTTTGCAGTGTCTGGGATCGGAGTTACCACAGTACATGACAAAGTTCAATATGATTGTTATAAAAACGAATTATGTACGAAAGTGATTGTAAGACTATAACAGTGTCTAGCTTAGGTTTTAATTATAATAGGCAGTCTCCGTGAGCTAGGAACCATTTAATTATAACAATACTTTTAACCATACCAACTTATATTTGAATCTATGTATTTAATCCTTCTTGTACTGTTGTACTGTACGTACTTTTTGACAGTAAGTTTTTGACTGGCTAGACAATTCTCGTTTTAAGTACTCGTATGCCCAAAAGAAGAAAAAGTAGACCTTTATTATAACAATGACGCGTCATTTCTGTGATACATATTCAATCAATCAACTCCCATATTCACTAGATATATTGTAATATCAATTGGATTCGTATCGACGACTACAGTTAGCACTAGATTTAGTTTATCGCTGAAAAAGTAGCGCTCGTGTAATATATTGGAGAGCAGAGAAAATATTATGTTAGGATTGGATAACTGAGTTAGAAGCGAGATGTATGTGCGTTGCGTGATCGAGCTTAACATTTAAATGATAAGATGAAGTATTGGAATAGGATTGGATATAAGAATTAAAGTTTCGTCAATCAATGCTATGTGTTAAATAAGAAACAGTGTTCGATTAGATGACTCAAAAATATCCGACTATTCGAAATGACACCTCTACTACACCACACTTACTAGTTACACCTAGTTGGCTATGTTTCGCGCGCCGCCGTAACAGTCAACTGAGAGAAAACTGTAATTTGCAATAGCTCTCAGCCGCAGGCAGTGCAAGCTGACAACTAAGTACTGAACGAAACATGAATGTGACAGTTTGGTTCCCTCATATCAGCACCAACTACTACATAATAAGTATAACTCATGCCGAGGTTAACATTATTTATCAGTGATTCAGCGCAGTGACAGCAGACCATTGATAAACATAGGTGATAATTATTAAACTAGTTGTAGCAATTATACAGTCGATTTTAAATAACTGCTCATCGATTTTGGAGATAAAACGAGGAGAATATGGTATGCACCTATTTAAATAATATTAACTACGTTCACAATATCAGATAACGTAAGGCTCGCATATCTGAATATTGAGCGCGACGCGAACTGCCTCGCCGTGTTCAGCGAACAATTAATTGTTCCGGCGTCACCCCCAGACGACCATAAAAACTACATAGAAGTTACAAAGTAAAATTTAAAATTCCGCAATAGCGTCGCACCTAAGGAAAATTTCTTTTAAAAATGTGAGTTGATACTTCACAATTTCCTACATCAAAACTTTTCATGTTCCACCATTAAAAGTATTCGGTAAATTTCGGCATCGACAGCTCGGAGCCCGCGAGCATTGAGACAGTGCGGGCGGTGGGCAGGCGGCAGGCGGCATGCGGCTGGACTCGAGACTTGGGCACTGATATAGGTTACAGGGCGAGTGCATGTATGCAGGGAACCAGGTCGACACAGACTCTGCGGCCGTATCGATTGGCGGCGCGCGCACCCCCCCGCACCCAGCGCGACGCTCTCGCTGGCGCCTTCTCCAGCGCTCCGTGCGCGCCGCGCTCAGATCGCCAATCTGTTAGTGAACGCGCAATGTATAGCGTAAAGAGGATTCAGATTTGGAGAGGTCTGATCATGTTGAATTGGCGGGAGGGTGATGTAAAGTGATTGTGTGCGGACGTCGAGGCGGGACGGCGGTGTAAGATGAAATAAAATTAAGTTCAGATGTAAGTCCGGCGCTCGATTTGCATCGGAATTGAATGTTTCTAGTGTCGATTACTCGTTGAGTGGCTCCGTCCGCCGACGACTGCGGGGTGATGTCGTCTGAGAGCTGATTGCGGATAGCGATGGAACTTACGTAAAATTGATTCTGAACTTCAATCGGTTTTAACATAGAATTTAGATAATTATATTATTGTTCGTGCTTTAGGTTAGTAGAGTTCCACAATTTGCTCGTAAACAACAAGTTGTTACCATGCTACATATTTTTTCTTGTAATTACAGTGCACTAAGACGAACGCTTAGAAATGCATAGTTGTTCTCGACTTCAGTAATAAGACATTTTCTTCAGCTTATCCTTAGAGAAGCCGACCAACTTTACCTTCCCATTTATTTCCACATAAAAATAAATCTACCACGCAAGTGCACATTATTGGTAACGAATTCCTCGTTTTCCAGTGCCGTGGAAATTAATTTTGCTGCATTTTCGATAAATGGAGCCATGCGGAGGGAAGAAGTATGGCGAATAAAATGCTGTTTCATTCGCTCCCTGAAGAGTTTATTGATGAAATAGTTCACGTTAACTTGTGGAACTTGTATTTTTTTTGGTTTGGGTAAATAAAATGAACATTAATATTGATTGATAGTGAAATAAACAGAGGTAGTATTTTTTAGCGTTAGGTCAATATTTAGTTATATAACACAGTGGTTACCTACAGAAACAGAGGTTTTAAACAAGAGTATGTACGCCGCCCACAAATGATACAGATTCCAAGAGTAAAAGGCATGCCATTTCCCCTCTTCTCATAATAAAGTACCAAAACGCCACACAAACAGTGTCCTCATGGTGCACACCGAGTATAGGCTCAGACACACAAACGTACAGACACACAAGCATGCGTAGTCAGTCATAATCCCAGCCGCTTCATTGTACAGTCCGCTTGTACCGCGCCAGTTGTATGATTCGACTCTAAAGCAAACTATCGGTAGGTACTGACGCCTGAGGAAGACTTTCTCGAGTGGATTGAGATATTTACCTAGACGTTAATGTTTTAAGTTTTAAACAGTAGAGCTTTGGTAACAGGAACATGCCTGTTTGAGTAGTTTATTCGTGTATTTTCTTAATTAGTCAATGAACTGATATATTGACTTCCTACACGATTTAAATACAGAAGATGAAGATCTATAGTGTCACTTTCTTACTAATAATTTGGGCGAAATAAGTTACTCTATCGCACATAAAATCCAAGCAACTGGTACCTTCATTTTATTTATTCACATCTAAAACTCAAATCTCACTAAAATTCTTTTGAAAAGAAAAACTCATTGCTCTTGCAGCCATTTTCGCACATTCACGAAGAGTATGAAAGCAATTATATCAATGAAACACATACGTGAGTCCGCCGAGCGTTGGGGGTCACGGGGCCTCGAGTGCCAGGAAACCCGCCGACCCGCCCCCGGGTGTGATCATAATTGTACCGGAGTCGGATATTAATATTGTGCACTTGCTGCTACCGTATGCAAGCTCATCGCGTCGCTTGAATACCAATGTTTGTACGCATCGCTGGGAAATGGCGACAGGAACTCAGCTAAGTACTTTTAAAGTGGAGATTATAGTTTTTCTTACATAACGCAAAGCATGCAATAGATTTTAGTTTAACTCTTGGCAACGCCAGGTAAGTTTTAAACTGTTTTGTATGAGACCTTCTCATATGATGAAAACATACCATGACCCCAATGACGAAGTACCAGTTCGAAGATATTCGATATTACCCATCAAACTGTTTTCTAGTGTTGTGTGGCATTTCTTCTCTAGACTACGTTATTACTACCAACTTATATCTTGTTCTTAACTAAACTAAGTACATTCTTGTTTGTTGAAACAACACCCGATGATTACTAATTGCGTTTGTTAGAGCTCCAGCAGCTGTCACGTCTAACTCAATCAACCAATCAACGCTGTTTGATTTTTCATTTTGATTTCAGAATTAATAGCCGTCTGGTATGACAGTATTTGAACTAGAAATTAGTTTACAATGTATAATGAAACTTGATCGTAAACGTGTTTATATTGCTAAAAGTCGTTCATGAAGCAGAGCATTATTTTTTTCATTTTATTTTGAGACGAGACATCTTACGAGTTGTACTGAAGATATTATTCGCTACCTCGGTGACGCTCAGCCCCTCCACTCATAAATCGGCTCACATTTGTCGCTTGTTTTAAACGCCCATTTAGATTAATTTTGTCGCATTAAGATTACGTTACATTGCGCGCTTGCGTCGTAAACGTTTTCCGTGCGACATTAGCGGCGCGGCGGTGTACGTCGTGATGGCGGCGTGGCGCTCGCTCCTGCTTGAATATCTTTCCACCCCATAAACCGACGTTGTAACGCCACAAATTGAATTGCTCCGCGTTGTTCGTCGCGCGATTATGACGTCACTCGTACGTGCAAGACTGACGTCACGCTGTCAGCCGCCACATTGCGTGAACATTACACGAGTACATACGACATGGTACATCAACGCTCAGTTTATTAAAACGGTGCATCCCGCGTCACGTCACGAAGTACGTGCAATTACAAATGGCAAACGCGACGTAACGTCAGCGCGAACACTTTGCAAATATTGGATTCTAGTCGTACGTATTGGAAATTGTAGAGGGAATTTCGCACTTCGGTTGCGATACCGGAAAACTCCCTCCAAGTAAGACCGAACACGAGGAGGTATTTTAAAGCAAAAGTTTCCCTCGAGAGTTAGACCTCGGAACTGTAGAAGTTATTTGTCAAAAAATAATAAACGTCACATTGTCTGGGATTTATAATTTGTTGAGTCGATACAAATTGCAACTTCGTCAGTCGTTCGGGAGCCCGGAACTTGGACCAACTTATTGGTTTGGCACAAACTTACGTCTTGTGGGCCGTTCACACCGCGCTCTATTCGACCCACTACTCGACTGTTCGAAAACCTACTTGATAAGTTTTAATTAAATAAGTTCTCGAATGGCGGCGGGATTCTTGCGAATTCAATTTATGCATGCAGTTTCGCCAAATAAAAACTGAAATTGGATTAATTAGGCAAATAAAGTTGACGATCAAGTTGAACTGAAAGCTTTCTTGTACGTGCGCGGAAGTTTAGTGAATTAACTAAACTTACAAAATGTCGAGTCAATGGTGCTTTAGTTTTTATATCCTCTCTTTTAGTTTAGAAAAATTTGGTACATTTAGTCGAATCTGTCGAATGTCGATGTAAGTCAGCGTTTGGTTCGAGTGACTGGCTCGAGTACTGCACCGCGCTCGAGCTACTCTCCTCTGAAATATGACGGCCCGCGCTGGAATTCCTTCGACCGAGCAAATACAAAATTAAATTCGCAAATGGAGCCTTGCTGCTAGGGTTACCATGGATATTTGTGCTGTTTCGAAATTCCCTATTTTATTATTAATCCGTTGTTACTTGGCAGTTCATAATTTAGGGCGATTATCGTTTTTACCTTTTTAATACTTCATTTTTCTTAGTACTGTTTGTTAACTAAACAGATTGTCATTTTGCTACTAGTCTTCATTATTTTCTTCTACCGTCTTATCCATCAACCAAAAATTACCGTCATTTAAAAGTTGACACACATCTTATACTCCTGCCAGCCCGACACGCGTGCGTGGCTGCGTCTCTCAACGCAGCTGTTTACTAATAGCAATTAACAGCCGCAGAGCGAAAAGCAAAGAATTCCGATTCACTCCAGTAACACAATTAAACGCTTTGCAGCGCTGTACAGCGTATTCTGTTACGTAATACAATGACATGACTGTTTGTGTTGCGTGTACCGAAGCGAATAATAGAGCAATACCGTTATTTATACTTGTTTAAATATTGACTATTATTTCAATGATTTGAAAATTGTGCGTGCTCTGTATGGGGTGGTTCCATTGGAATTTAAATATTTTCTATGTCAGATTTGAATAATTGATTTTCCTATTGTGAAAACCAATTCCGCTGAATGAACGAGTGTTGATCAGTGCATTGTGAATCTCACTATTCTGGTGCGTAACATAAAATAAAGATAGATTTAGAAAAGATAATTTACAATAACAATAAGAAGTTAATCTGTTATGATTCAACGCACACAGTACTGGTTAATAGCACAGTTTGGTTGTCGAGCGGTTCCACTTGCAACCCACCATTCCTCGATCATAAATTAAAAATTAAGCCGCCAGCTTCCGGCTCGCCCCAATTCGGCCAAACTCGGCGATATTCGTCGATATTCGGATATGTTCGGGTACAGCTCAGTGCTCAACTGAGTTAAGTTTCATTGCTCATTTGGCGAATTGAGGGCTGGTTTACGACACCAGGCCGAATAGCCGCGCACCTCTTATGCCTAATCTTTATGTTCGAATAAAACGAAACACTAAACGTGACTGGAGGGGTAGGGGGTGTAGGGGGTGCAGGGGGTGCAGGGGGCGGGAGTTGACCCAGGTAAGTAGCTATAGGCAATACATCAGCGATGCGATCGGAATTAGTTCTCGTTTATGACCGAGAGCTGTATTAGACTCGGCGATAAGATTCGTCTGATTGCTTACTATATCCGCTATTCTATGTAATTTGACCTTAATAACACCATTTGCTGAATACTCGTAGCTTCAGATTTATTTATTAAAGCATGATTTAGTTATTGTAAGTAAGCAACAGCTTTGTTGAGTTATTTGCTGTAAACTGTGGTAGTTTCGTGACCTTTGAAATATAAAAAAATAAAAATCATTTGAAACTTTTTCATGGCATGTTTTCAGTTTCAAAAAAGTTTTCATTAAAAGATAAAGTTACAACGTACACAGTTATCACAACTAGACTAGATAGCTCTAAACGATAGTTTTATTTTAACTGTAACTTTTATTAACCCTTTATTTAAAATGTTTATGATATAAGCACATATTACAGACATTATATGTATTTAGTGGTAAAGGCGTAAGTTTTAAAATGTTTTGCGTGATAATAACATTTTAATGTTATTTTAGTGACTGATTTAAAATATTCATCAGCGTTTGAAGTCTTAAACGCATGCACACAAACACCACTAAATTGATTTTCCGAAAAATTGTATTGTTACTTTAGTTTTTTCGTATTAATGTTTAAAATATCTGGTATTACCGAGCTTTGCTCAGTTTTTTTGTTTTGGTTTGATCTTTTCTAAAAATTAAACCTATCTAGATCGATTTATCGCCCTCAAAAACCCCTGCATACAAAATTTCAAGAAAATCGTATGCGCCGCGTCCGAGATTCAGTTCCATTCATTTTGACCGCGTAGGTATTGCACTTTTCTATGAAATAGCTGGTTTTTTTTGTAAAACTGATTTTTTTTTTTTGCTGGGGCGTCTAGAATGGTATGTTGAATTCATGGTTAAAGTTTGCGCACTGAATAAAAAATTTCCTGTATAAACGAGTATATACAGGAAAAGTTTTTATTATAGTATACAAGAATTGCTCATTTAAAGGTTTTAGATAAACTGCATTTTAAGAGGAACAGCATTAGTAACAGCTTTCACGTTTTTATGAAAATAAAAGTTGTAATAGCAAGACGTGACCAGAGACTGATGACATTCGAGTCTTCAAGTCCACAGATAACGAACAACCCTACAGCAGTAGCCACTATCGTGCCTTCGTCGGCGCCACATTCCTGCGGCAACAAGTCACATCCGAGGCAGTCCCCGATGAACAATAAACTTGTCTTTGGTCTCCGTTAATTAAATGAGAGCTCCGAGTGTAGGTTATAGTGTATGATTGTTTTATGCTGGTGATAAGACGTATAGTTTATGTATTGGTACTGTGTCTTAGAAACTTAGAACAGGTAGCTTCGTACTTAGAATGTTTCAAATAATTTCGTTGTAGCAGATTTTATTCTCCACGTTTTTTCAAAGATTTAATATAAAAACATCTAACAGAGTATAGTTAAAATAACACATATCTAACATCCATGAAAAACGATAGTCAATATGCAAGTAAAGCCAGTTAAAGCTCAGAGTTGTGATTCGTTTGGCACGCTCGTGTGTTCCGACGGCGCCGCGCTCTTGCGCCCGAACTAGGAATATCCGTGTTCATTAAGTGGAGCAGCCGAGCGCACACCTACGCCTTCCATTTACTGTTCATTTTACATTCATGTTACTGCCCTGTTACCTCGACAACTTCTGGTACATAGTTTGCGAAAATAAGCTGCCCTAGTCGCGGTCAAAACGTGGATGGGACCATTTTTACAGGATGTTCTTGAGCTTATAAATGTATAGTGTCACTTTACTTTTAAATAAAAGGTTTTTAAAACGTGGAAACCTTCCAAGCGTAGCACTGCCGCTACGCCGTAGCTCGTTCGTAGCGGTTTAAGGAGTAAGTCAAAAACACTTTTTGACACACACGTTTTGTATTTGGATGGAATTCGAATATACCTTCTGTGTTACAAACTACAAACTTCTTCGCGCCCCAAGACCAATACTACTATGTACATGTTTACATTTGAGGACCCCTGTCAAATGAAATGAGCGGCGTGTTAGTTAAGTTTGTCCCGTTACGGTCATAATGTACGCTATTCAGATACGTTAGAGAGGCTGCGCCGGATGTTGGTATCGTAATTAATTGTTACACATGTTGGGGTACACGAGTACCCCATAACCGTAAATTTTTGAAACTACAGGAAAGGTAATAGAGTAACATCTTAAATAAACATGGTCAGCATTGCGGAATATCAATATAGCTATGGTGGCCCAGTGGTGGCCCCTCTAACGACTTGCGAGTTATAGTTTCGAACCCAGGCGCTTTCCCCCCCAGTGGGTTCCCGCATTGTCGTTGCGGGGGGGCTCAGTAGCCGTGGTCCGCTCCCACGGTGAAGCGAAGAGGAACCACAAGGTGGGGTCGCTCGTCAGGGCTTTGGTCTCCAAGCCGACGACGTAGCGGCCAAAAAGTAGGTTGCGGTGAGGTGCACCGCAACTGAGGCGGGCCGCGATGTCGAATGGGAGGCATTGCGGCTGAGTGTTACAGGCTGCGGCGGAGGAGGAGTGCCGGTACTTTTGAGTAGCGCTCTTCCCTTCCGTGGCCTGGACGGGGCCGCCACCGTTTGATGGCGGACGCGGTGGGGCCGCAGGGGAAGAGGAGTGTCGGTATAGCGTTGGCCGCTCTCCCTATCCTCTGCGGCCGAGAAGTGGTAGGCGGCGGGGCCACTGCGCTGACCCGTCGCAGGGGGACCAAGGGTGCCAGGGGTGCCAGGGTAGTCTGGGGCCCTTGTGCTACTTGGTTCCTGGGGTGGTCATGGCGTGCCATGTGTCCTGGTGCGCCAGACTGGTGGGGCCCCCTGGCAGGCATCGGCCCTTGCGGACGCAAGGGCCGATGCCTGCCAGGGGTGCGGGTTGTTCGAAACAGATACCGTCGCCTCTGGCACACAGGCAACTGAGGGAACACGGGTGGGTTTTAGTCAGTAAAAGTCTGACACGCCCTCCTGCTCCACCCAGAGCGGGAGAAGTCATTTGATGATTTCCCAACCTAAAAAAAAAAAAAACCCAGGCGCTTTTCTTTGTGTAATTTATTTCATAATCACTGCTCTGACAACGGTCAAAGCATACATCGTGAGGAAACTGGTATGTCCTAGAACCGTAAATTCGAAGACATGTGACATCGATCAACCCGCACTGGGCCCGCGTGGTGGGTCAGGCACTACCTGCTGTGTCCCAGCGGGGGTACAGTATAGGCTGATTATGCTTAAGCTAACATTAATCCATCTTAATATTATAAATAGGACAGTTTGTATGTTTGACACTCAATCACGCAAAAATCTGCTGAACGGGTTTGGAATTTTGGCATGTATAATAACACGAGTATAAGTTACATTATTAGCTTATAAACATTTTATATGTACAATATTTTTAATTTTACAATTACTTATTAATTTGATATTTAGACAATAATAATGCTTGATTTAGTACTTTTTATTTAATTATTTTGTTTAAATTGATTAAATTATAATTAGCATATTAAAAATGTAAAAAAAAAATGGCATGCCAAATTTAGTTGGCAGAATATGAAAAACTATTGTGTTCCTATGTGTTATAAAATCTGTAAAGTACCATATTTCAGGCAAATAAATGAATCTATCTATCTAACCCTTACTGTGTTTATCCTAAGTTGATTAATGGGTGAACTTTATTTTGCTGTATGTATTTTATGAAAACTGTTTTTTTTTTAAGACTATCGTCTAAAAGTTTAGACCACATATGAAATTGTGAATAAAATAACTTTTAAAGAGTCCCGAAGACCCCTTACTCACACCATTCAAAGAACTCATGAATAAACATCGTAAAATATCTATTACAGTTTACCGTTCATACTCAAAGTGTGGCTTTACTTGCAATAAACTTTAACATGAAATAATAACAAGTTAACTTTTATAAACCAATAAATATAAACGTTAGTTTCACGGAGAGCCTGTTTCGTTTCATTAATAAATTGGAGAGTTACGAACTGGTCCTGGGGTCCGTACGGCGAGGACGCAGTAATTAGATTTAACGCGATTCGTAAAAGCATCGCGTATTGAACCGAGTTATATCGTAAATTTTCGAGGAATCATATTTAATTATTGCTGTATTTTAGGAAGTTATGTTCGATTAAAGTAAATACGTCTTATGACTAGGTAGGTACTACTCTGTCAATACCACCACATACGTTTCAAAGCACTTTATATACCTGTCTCTCTCTATAGCCCCAGTTAAAGTCCACTCAGGCATTACACAAAGAGAGTGGACATCAAGTATTCCCTCGAGCCTGCTCGTAACGTTGACATGATGGATGCCTGCCTTGTTACAGCGACTCTGTGATGCATCTGATAAATCTGTCTGCGCGGTGACATGGCTCCTCACGTGTCGACGCTATCCGATCTCGGAAAATAACGTTACGTACCGGATCCGGATTTGGTGACGTCGCTCCGTGAAGGGTGGGATATAGGGGCAGTGTATTGAACGGAACTTTTTATTTTCCTTGGCAAGCCGGAGATACTTTGGTATTTTTGTAAATATTTTAACATTAAATATAGAAGGGCAATATATTATTAGTGACTGCTTTACCGACGGTGAGGACATAAGTACCTAAAAACGTGAAAAATTATACAATCGAAAACTGCCTGAATCTCTAAAGAATATCAAACATAAATTTCTAAGAACTACTTCTCCTTTACCAACGTACAATATTTGACAGTGAAGGTACAGTGTAGTAGAGAATAACAAAAAGTAGTTATAAAAAAAAATCCGACAAGAAATTTTCGCTGCAATATTCTGCACGGGCTCGAGGGTCTCCGAGGCAGAGGCCGAGCCAATTTGGTCTCTTAGGACCACAAAATACATCAACTAAAAATGTGCATAAATGGACTTTTAAAGAAGTGCAATGACATTAGGACCTGTCAACTTGTTTCCAGACCAAATAAGTATTTTAAGAGTAGGTAAAGACAGGGAAAATAATTGGTAAGCAAATTGATTACCAACTGCAATCGATCTGATTCAAATCAAAACTGTTTTTTTTTTTCAGTGGTATCAAATTACTATAACACGCCAAATTGACGTAGTGTGTCAATTACCTTAACAATTTAACCTCCCTACCCGTACAAAATAAAATATGAAAACCTGAGATAGTTGAAACATGAAAGTGTCAGTGTCATTTTATTTGTTCAGGGAGCGTCTCGCTCCTCCCTCGGCATCCCCCAGGACTGCTGCCGGCTGCAGTCTTCAGTCCCTGTCCTCGTGCAATGACATACGACGCTGGCGACTAATAAGGACTTGGAAGGATAAAGTTGATGAGTCTTTGTTTTTAAGTTGTTCTGAAATTATGATCCATGGCTTGAATCTTTAACAACAATAATAATAACTACTATGCGAAACCTTTGAATTCATTTAACGATTCAAATGTTTAAAAGTATGTATTTTTCAACGAATCGTATGTTTTATTAGTAAATTTAAACCAAAACCAATTGTAAAAAAGGCTATTTAGGCTACCTTTAAACTAAATTGTATTGAATTAGATGTGAAAAATCTTCATTCTCCAGCGCTTTTCCTAATTTATTTTTGGTCGGCGCAACATGTCTTTTTCTTTCATACTTCTTTATCAGTGGTCATGTCGGGAGCCACTTACTTTGTAGCCTTAGCATAGATGTGAACAATAGCTCAAATGAATATTCTTGCGTGATCTGACTGGCGTGGGGCGGTGCATCAGATCAAGAATCGTCGTCAATTCGACACGCAGCATCCGGCGCCCAGGAAGTGACCCACTAGGGTTGACTATGACGTACAGTCCCGGACTTTAATTGATAAGCCACTATTAATCTTTCCAATTTTGCAGTTTTATAAATTCACGAGATTACTCGATTAAACACGAACTTAAACCGCATGCTCGTAAACAAGATGACAAATTACTTATAATCGGAAATAATCTTATCCATAGAGGTTGACTAATAAATTGTCAATGATAAATCAATACACTTTTGCATATGTTTATCCAATCTATTTGATACTGACCTCCTTTGAATAAGAGCTCATTAAATACTCGTTATTTCTGAAAACCTATCCAAAGACACTGACAGTTGAAATGTCAGAGACGATAATTTCGAATTTTGGTGAATCGTAGCCGTAACTATTTTTGTTTTTAAGCAACAGTTATCATATTTGTCATGAACGTCTCTTGGACGCTACGCGTTCGGATAAAATCGTGGGTGCGAATTTTTCCAATGTCGAAATGACTAATCATAACGTTACCATCGCTACGCTAAAACAATTTTATTGTTGCTAGGTTACGGTTGCTAGCCCTGCAATTGGTTGACTTTGGGTCGTCACTCTGGACATGTACGAGTATAACCGACTAAACCCGATTTCCATTACGCGGCTAAAATAGGAACTGTGGCAAGTGGCTTATCAATTAAAGTCCGTGACTGTACTTAACTAGACTGTGTTGCCGAAGTAACGCGTCAAATATCTAATTGTCTTATATCTTCTTCTTCTTCAACCTTTGGCCACCCAATGCTGAGTGTAGGTCTCTTCCAAATCTCTCCACTTTTGGCGGTTTTGTGTCGTGGCTATCCAGTTTCTTCCGGCCACTTTAATGATATCGTCTGTCCAATGTCTTATATCTACTTCTACATAATTGAAATATTTTTATTTTATTTTTAGGTTTAAGAGTGCTAACGGTACTATGGTATATTCTGAATACAGCAATACAAATATATACCACATTTTGTAATACTGACAACTTCACAGCTACCAAAGGTATTTCATACGTCTAGTAGCTATTCAAAAAACCGGAAAGTGGAACCGTCGCTTCAAGACGAACTACTTTTCAACCAGCCTAGTGAAACCTGAAGCGTGGCAGCCCTGAAGTGAAGCGACGTAAAGCGCAGGAAGCGAGGCGATGAACGAGACTCAACTGTCACTGAAAAAATATGTTCGACGCGAGAGAAACGCTCCAAGTATCTAGCGCACTTAATAATGTATTTTTATGATAAAAATGTGTGCAGAGAACAGTAGAATAGGTACATGGTTAAGATAAAAACATATTTTTTAGTTATTTGCAAACATTGGTGCTGCATAATGGTCTCGTGTGTGATAATCGTGGGGTCGGACTGCCCACTACTGATAAGGTTCAAATGCAATAATAATATAGTGTCATTGACTTATTTCTCTTCTATTACAATGCATTGGTATGATTCCTGATTATGACCAAAAAGACTACATTTTACATAACACACAAGCTTCGTTCTCTACACGTACCTATCATATAAAGTAAACAACAAAGTTCAGCAAAACGAGTAAATTAAGTGGCTAATAGATATTGATGAGCCCTCGCGATGATTTATCGAAGGGCCTGCCCTCGTGTGGGGCAGGAGCTGCTCAGCGCTCAGTGCTCACACGTCGCTGCTTGTACATAATAAATGTTATGGCACATCGGCCTATTACACAAACCATGTGTTCCCAACGAAAGGTCAAGGATTTACTTCACTTGTTTATAGGAACAGGACTTGAAAGTGTGAGTTTACGATGCGTAAATGGTCACCACCTTTTTTTAGTGAGTGTCATGAAGAGTTACTATGGGGTTAAGTCGAAAGCATTCTGGCATCATGTGATGTGAAAAGTCCATTTGATAAACGTGTTACCGTGACAATAATATGGTTATAATCTGATAATATTGGCAGCAAAGAAAAATGTCAAAGGATTTAATCAAAGTAGGCTGTTTTTTCACTTTTTGTACCCAATACGTTCGTCGTACATTATACAGACCCCTACATTTCCACTGTTCGCCGCCATCTACTACTTGTAATATCACCCGCTCCACAATGCATTCAATGCGCAGGAACTCTGAGCTCAAACTAATAGATTATTTAAATCTGCCATAACTTACAGCGATCAATTCAAATTGCTGGCTGCAGGGAATCAATGTTCGAGCCATAAAGAGCGCTTATACGGAGCACCGCCGACACGGAGCACCGTCGGGTCATTAACATATATTACAGGATTCTGCTGGTGACCTTGTAATGGCATCCGCAATTATTATAAAAAAGCCCTTCGCCCTTCTAATGTGGAATGAATTGCTTCTGCCGGAGTCCGAAACGCCTTTTCTACCCGCCCTCACGAAACTACTTGCTACCTAAATCTACCTTCACACCACGGTAATAAAGTTTACATTCCCATGAGTCAGACGCTAGTGTAGAGTTGTCTAATGCAGTACTTTGACTTTTCACTCCATTTCACAAACGTTTTTATTATTGTAATGTTGGATCCTCGTTTTCCGTTAGTCACATTCCGGGGATAAGTTTAGTTTTATCTGTTATGTAGCGCGGGCCCCTTTTATGGGACGTACGCAATGACGGCGAGTGCTTATGGTATCGTGTGTGATAATCGTGGGGTCGGACTGCCAACTGCTGATAACGTTCAAAGGGCTTTGGTTGTAGTTGTCAGAGCATTGGGATTTAAAAGCATAATGAATAATAATTATTTATTTTATAAATATTCGCATGTTAACTAATTACTGCGGTTTAAATATTAAGGGAGCATTTTTTATAAGCCTCTATGAATTAAAGGTCAGCTTTGTGCCCAATCAGAAACAGGCTAACTTTAACCGAGACATAAATTGCTCAAACTGTTTAATTCTGTGATCTCCACAGAGATCAATATAAACTGGTTTTCTATTAAATCCACTATCTTTTTAGCCCGCGGCTTCGCCTGCGTGATTTTCGGAAAATATACAACGGGAACGTACTAACGATCAAAATAAGTAATATGTAACTTAGACTAATCATTTTGTACTTAACTGTGGGGGCTTGTAATTATCAATTTAGGTATATATTATTGTTATTATAATGTTATTAGTCTGTAAGCCTTTCGCAAATAAAGAAATACATACTGGAATATACATCCAGACAAACGGAGATTATTAAAAAATAGATCATATTTTCGACATTATAGTCACTCCCAAACCTCGTAGAAATTGACTTTGTTTCAAAAATATTCAATGTACAGACGCCAGCACATCAAGCTGCCCCAATCTGTCAAATTTCTTTGATAGATTTTCATCTTTATTCCATAAGCGTAAGGTTCATGTTCAATTGGGAAAATTTGATAGTTTGGGGTAGCTTAATGTGCTGGCGTCTATACCTACAGTTTTTGTAATTTTATTGTAAGTCTATCTCCTGTATCTGTACACAGGAAAAAGACTACATTTCATTTGAATCACAAAACTGAATCAAAATAAAGAACCCATATATGACTATTCAAGCAGACAAAACTAAATTCCCCAGCAGTGAATAAAACAATAACCCCAACATATTGTAATATCAAAGGAATGTATGGCCAATTAAATCCGTGACGGTTGTAATTAGCGACAACGCCCGGCCTGGCTCGACTGATGAAGGGTTCACACGAACCCCACCGATGAGTGTGGTGTGACATGAAACTAAGTTGCGAGGTAGAGGTAGGTACCCGAGCGAGGTGCGTGTGTCGTGTTGATGGCTGACTACAGTTATTCGAATTGTCTTAATAGTTAAAGTGGTCGATAGTGTAGGTCTGGGATCATTGCGTGTGTTATGAAACTGAGAATAAAAAGTAAACAAGTTTAGTACCTCGGAAGCTTGTCCTGGGTATGGCTTTGTTTAGCCGCTCTGCCTACTTAAACGTTTAAATAAGTTATTTTTTGAGTAGGTAATTCTGTTATTAAATCAGTAAAGACCATTGATTTTTAGTTGTCATTGGAGAGTTGCGACAAGGAACCAAAATTGACCGACTTTTGTTATGACATATTTCAAGAATAACAAGCGTGACTTATGTATTCTTTTATTCCTCCATCAAACATCTTCTCTTTAATATATTACAAGTAGTAACATCAAATCAGCCGTTAGGTTATCTCAGTCATTCAGTTTTATGTAACATCTCCATCAGCCACGACTCAAGGACGTTCAAGGTCACGACAAAAAATGCGATAGTGTCATCTAGAGTAAGGGAAAACATGCAGAACATGTATTATTACAGGCATGCGATCAGAAATTTTATTATGCAGATATACCGGTCTCAAAAGTACGCAGCAAAGTAGTCAAAATCATTTATTTGCTGTAAATGCAGTAATATAAGTGTAGCAATGTTAAACGGTGAATGCGTGATTTTACGTAGATGCATCATTTCAATGACTTTTGGTACTGCTGCAACGGACGATGCCAAGTGGAAGGATAAGGAAACGTGGCCGTGTTCAGTACGCGTGGTATAATTATAAACTTGTAGACGAAAGGCACACTATTGCTCTACTTAGAATCACTGCATGGAGGTGTTAGTCAAGTTTTTATTCTAGTCTGCCGTATATAGTGGTCCTTCTGTTCGCATGTGATTGCGTCCACGCAACATAGCCGAGTCACCGTTGCCTGTAGGCAAGCACCGCTCTCGCCATTTATGACCACCTCACACATTACCATCGATCCGGAAATTATTGCCGAACAAAAAACAAACAACTCGACTTTCATCGGCACGTAAACACTGCGCTCTATCAGGAGCACCACATCCCATCTCCATATCAACTACCAAACTAAAATCAATCTTGCTACCACGCAATAAAATTTATATTGAATCGACGCCAAGGGGCACGTTTGTCTCTGTGGACGGCACACAGATTTATGTTTAAGGGGAGCTACTTCAGTGGCCGTATTTGCATAAGTTTGTTTATGAAATTCTCTCGTACTTTGTCAGTCGACGCGACTGCCACTTACTGGTTATCATCTGTTTATTTATGGGAATGGAACGCAAACAGTCTGGTGCAGGTGCCCGTGGAGTGTTAATTGTTTATATCTGGGGTCTGTTCCGAGCAGTCAGTGAACTGGGGTTAGGGCGTGCCTAAGATACGTAAAGTTAGATAGATCCCGAGGATATCGTCTACGTGCTTCGAAAAACCGTTTTCCCTCCATTTACTTCAGGATTCCGCGCGAATGACAAGTAGCCGGTAGTAGATAATACTTACAGGTCTGTTATACAGTAGAATATAATGGTCTCAATAAGTCGCACGCATCTGTTTCATGAAGAACATCGCGTAAAAAGTTGTGTATATTTGCAAGCCCCTACGTACTGCAATTTTAAAACTATGATTAAACAGCACGGCACGGCTTGCCGGAAGCTCGTTAAAAGTTTTGCACAAAGCAACGCTCGACCGCCGTTTAAAAGTTCCACCTGCCGGACAGAGTGGCCGGCCGGCAGCGGGCGGCACCGGACGGCACCGGACAGCCCAACGAATCTCGGTAAAACAAGGTTACGCGACACGCATACGCTTAACATTTGAGATGTTATGCAAATGTGCGCCCTAATGGAATGAACGGCACAAATTGTGCCGATTCAGTTAAGTGGGACATTTGTTTTTAAGGTCGCCCAGGAAACGGGTCAGTGTGCTCAACTTTCGATAATGGGTTTAAAATTAAGGTGCTTTGAATTCAGTTCAGCATTAGTAAATGTAACGTATTCATATTATGGTACGTGTGTTTATTCAGTTTACTGTTAACTAAACTTTATATTGTTTGTTCATCTCCTGTGCAGGGCATTTAAACCTCTTGTCTTAGATTTTTTAGACAAGCTCAATTAAACAAGTTTAATCTATTGCTTAAATGAATCTAAGGACAACTTTTACAAACATTCTTCTTAATTTCGAATTCACTGACATTAAAGGCCGGAATTATCCAGCAATTTGAGCCCACTACATAAGTCTGCGAAGCTTAACACAGCCTCAAACTATATCCCAACAAAAAGTCCAAGGGATTGCTCTATTAATAAAGATTATCACGCAAAGCCGTCTAAATAAGGCTGGCGTAAGTTTTTACGCCGGCGGTGACCGGCGACCGGCGACGGGCGGCCGGAGAGTGCGCGGTCGTAGAGTGCGGTTGGCCGTAACATTTTTTGAGGCCGCAATAGCACAACACTACAGTGCACTCGTAGGAACTGTAATGGCACTTTTTATGGGTTGTTTTTATTCTCTTATTATTTGGGGTCGAGTTGTGGGTAGTGTGTCAACGTGCGGTGCGGCTTGAATAAGGGGTTTAATCCCGTTGAATTTATGTTTGGCTTGTGCGGCCAGTTTTGGGTTGGAATAATAGATTTTTAGCAATCTTTTACAACAGTTAATAATAAAATTCTGTAGTATTCTGCTTAAATGAGGGTACAATAAGTTTCTCTTTAATCATAATTTAGGTTTATAAAGTGTTATGTCTGTTCAATTATATCAGGGAAATTATATTACAATACTTTTCACGAGCCAATCACAATGGCGTCCAATCCTAATCGATTTCAATAAAATATGGAACGTCAATACATCCTCCAACTCAAACAACGTTTGTGTCCAAACCCGGCGGTGAATCACAGAGAAACTACCGAACAAATACGAATCGTATTATGGAAGGGATACATTTCACGAAAAAAAGTTTTTTCCATAGCAATTCAATAAGTAGCAGTAGTTTGTAGAGGAGTTCTTTATCAAGGATCCCTTTTTACAAAATATTATTTGGGAAGAACACACCGAGTTTGTAGCTGGAACACGAGTGGCCCATTTTGTGTCCACAGAAGATATCTTGAGACAGGTTCACTCTGTAAATCAAGCTGATCGTAATTCTTTCGTTATTGTGCTTGTGACAATAGTCAAGGTTTTAGGATTGACAGTTGGCAGTTAATTCAATGGAGTTGAAAAGCAATAAAGTTGAAAAAATAATGTAAAATGTGTTTTTAATGCGTCTAATCCTGCTCAGATTTGCACCTATGTTCACGCATAAACAGTTAACTTTAGCCATTACTCCGGCGAGTTCTCACTGTGTATAAGAAGCAGGGGGTGAGTCCTAAGTGCCGTAATGCCGACATACGGCGCCTGCGCGCGATAATGCCGCGCAAGTGACCCTGTGTTATGATAACACCGCTCTCTGCGATCGTAAACGTATATTGTCTCGTATTGCGATACAATTCTATGGGTTATTACAACATTAAGATGTTCATGAATCGTTTTTTCCCAAATGCTGGTTGTTAATGAATACAAGTAGAATTCATAGAAGTCAGTTTATGTTTATTTATTTATTTAACCATTTATGTACACACATATAAACAGACTCTAATCATATGTAGGTACAAAGTTGATGCTTACTTCTAAAGGAATCTCTTCTAGCATACCTGCGATAGGAGAGTAGATAAAAATAGATGTAGACAACGTCTGTAAGAATAGAAGGGAAAACAAAATACACCAAATCAAAAACCATTCCCTAATTTAAAGAAGAACGGTCATTTGTGATCCAGAGCCGACACGAATGAGACATACCTATCTCAGTTTCCTTGTTATTTTAAATATAGCTAGATTTTTTTTAATTTTCTAAATCAATGGCTAACACCAAAATATTGACTTACGATTTTGTTTAGGCAATATACAATTATAATTTTAAACACCTATTTACCTACAAAATACGTAATTGTATGTAAGTAACTCAAGGACGATACAATAATTATAGAATTATTCAGGTGACCTGGTGATGGAACTGGATTATGTAAAGTTGTATTATGTAACGTAACTTCTAGAATAATAATCGAGTTAGGGTTAATTAAAATCGTCTTAATCGGTGATTCTTCGAAGATTAGAGATTAGGGTAGCATTAAGAAGCTGGATAGATAGTGGAATATTTGGTAGCCAGGCACTAAGCACACCGAGTTCGACCTTATCAATATTAACTCTATTTCAGTGCCGTTTGCGAAACAAAATAAAACCAATATTTGGAAATCAAGGTCCTAATGTCTAGCTCACCCCAATTTAAATTAATATTAGGAGATTATAATGATACAAGACTCCTGTATATAGTATTCCACTGGGAACATTGTAGCTCTAATGGAGCGAAAAGCTTGATGACTGTATATTATTTGTGTTTTTATCTAAATTGGTGGCATTTTGAATATTTATAATTGCTATTCATGAAAAATAAAAATTGCCTGAACAAAATCAAACGGCAATTTAAAGGTGTTAGCCAGTGATATTCAGAATAATGTTAATTTATTTCTGTTATATTTAATAAAACAAAAGAACTGAGATACATTCCATTTATGTCGGGCTTGGATAACTTTCTATGAGCCGTGACCTTTTTACTTTAAACATTCAATATGAGAATATACATACATACCTACTTATAAAATAAATAATAAAGGCAAAGGCCTCCCCAAGAATATAATGTAATTTAAATAATAAATACATAAATATGCACCTATGATAATGTGGAAAGATAGTAATTTTTTACTTTTCTTTTAAATACTGCAACAGTTTGGCACTCTCTAATGTCAGGCGGAGATAAAACCCACCACCAACCTGCGTGCACAGTGAACAAGTTACTAGGAGTAGAAATGTGGTTTTGTCAGTCTTATTCAATTTAATAAGGCAACTTGAGATGTAAAATATATTTTTTTAATTTTAAACATTCAGGTCAGTAAGTAAGATCTATTGAATTGAAGGTAATTAAGTAGGTATTCCATAAAATGAAATAACTGACATAATATACCCCAAAAATTATTTGAGATTCTGAAATCAGTCACATCTGATAAAAATAAAACAAGATTGGTTATTTGCTCAAAGATACGTCAACGAGTGTTTTTATTAAAAGCAAATACATGAGATATTTTGTGAATGTTTTGTAGCAACACTTATTTAAAGTTTAGAAGAGTTTTCTCGTTATGTGGATGACGTGCAGAAAACAAATACTTAAGCATTTTCTAAACTCATGACTTCAAGTATCTTACACACACACCACGCCACCTTGTGTATGTTAAAAAAATATATATACATAGGTACCTAACAAATGCTACAATCTACAAATCTACAAGGCGATGGGGCTGTGATACACGTGCCTTAAACCTCTGGAAGGACTGTACCCTAATTGCTAAACACACTATCAATCAATCAGAATTTGAATATTTTTTAAGAATTTTGCAAATTCATTGCTTAATATGTTCGAAAAATTTGTCTGCTCAGCGACGTAAAAAACATAACGAATGTCGCTAAACTGTCAAAATAAAAGCCATTCCTACAGTTAGTGTGTTACGCAACTACCCCTCTGATCTGAGTACTAACATTCTTTCACTGACGGAATGTTACGTAATCCTGAGCGCCATAGGATGCTCTATGTTACTGTTCTGATTGATGCTCTATGATCAATTCAGTACAGTATTTTTATTTCACGAAGTGACGCGCGCTTTGCATGTTTTAACCAATTGTACAAAACGCTATGAATGTGTGCGTGTGTGCAGCGCTGTGAAATACTATTACAAGTAGTAAGGTACAGTCCATGACCAATATTGTCTGACCCTCCGGTATGTATGACGATCTAAGTCCATCGTGCGTTTTAATAAATCATCTCGTCAAGCCATTTTAATCTTTATCTTGTTGTCGTTAAGGTTGAAAGGCTGATTAAGGGGTATTTTTTTAATGACACGCTACCAAGTTATCGTTAATTTCGCATAGGCTCAACAAGTTATTGTGATTTCACTGTTCGATGATGGATTGACGAAGAACAGCATGTGGGTTTGAAATCACAATCTACCTTTTATTTAAGCAGTTTGTGAAACTGTTTTATAATGAGGGGTTGGATATAAATATATGGATCAGCTCATTTTTATTTCACTATTTCAGGGTTGATACCATCGTAAAAGTTGTTCATAATGGCATCATTTTAAACAACATTTAGAATGGGTTCAACTCATACATAACTAGTAGTGCAGTTATGCCTATTTATGTGCAGTTTTAAACACTACTTTATCTACTCTCCTAAATGAATTTAACTAAAGATACTAATGATATTTAACCTAAAGATCAAAGTAAAAAGGCTAAGAAATAGCTTTGTAATGCTATAAAAATGATGCACACAGATTATGAGTTACATTAGAAAAAAAAATATTGAAACTTCTTGGTGACATTAACCAAAAAATGTTATAAAATATTTTTTTTATCAATACGATACAGGGCAAATCCAAGAAGTTGACTACCTAGTCATATGATTCATATGATTTCTATTCTAAAATATTTCTTGCATTATTATAGAATGGTCAATGTGATTTTCACGTTACAACTTATCTTGTAAACAGGTGGGTAAATAAAAATGTTAACGTCCACAGAACTTATAATTACTACGAAGTAAAATATATTTACTTAGTGGGGTAGATGGATACTAAATTAATCTAAATGGCAAAGGTACGCGTAATACCAGTGTGACAAAAAATAAAACAAACACACAACAAACAAACATTTGTAAAACGTATGAAGTAAACTGTGAAAAGTAAATGTGATCAAATCGGTCATGTCGCATGTAATAATTATACGAAACATAAAATAATATTTGTACCATGATGAGAATGTTGGAATTAAAGAGATTCGTAGGATTGGACTTAATGTAGCGGTAAGTGCTTTAATATTTTATTTCACTAAAAACAAACAGTTTTTTGTAGACGTTTGATAAGTATTTCTTACAGCCTAGTGATCGTGGATTTGGGTATTTTACCATTACACCCACTCCCTACGAGTTACCTACGCGCTTTTGAATAATACGTTCAAGCTACGGCTAAGACGTTATGGAGACACTGGAAATATTCAGCGAAATCGTCCAGAAGCAAAACCCATGATGTGGTGTCCTGAATCTGCGTGACGTCATGCTGCCGGCGACTGTGCGAATTGCCTATCCATACACATGTATGTACTTCGTGCAAGATAACTGCTCCTATCACCGTGCAGGCATTATGCAGAATTAGTTAGCAGCTCAAGAAGGTGAAACAGTTATTAACGGCTTATTCCCAGGCGCTCCATAATTTTACTCCCGGCAGTTCCAAATCCTACTAATATTATATTATTATCTTTACTAATATTATAAACGCGAAAGTTTGTACGTATGGATATTTGTTACTCTTTGATGATTTTGATGAAATTTGGCACACAGATAGATTATTTCCTGTATTCGGATCCTAGAGTAGTTTGGAGCTGCGTAGGTCGGAGGGTAGGCCTCATCATGCGGATTCTGTCAACAAGCCTGTGATCGCTTCCGGTATTGAACCTGCTGATCACGGAGACATCTCTAAATATGCGAATCTACTTAATAATAATCAGTAGTGGTTTTACTCAGAAGCTGTGATCTTATAAACTACAACAACAAGTCTTTTAGGCGATTCTTGGAACTAACTGGTGTACCTATCTATTAATGTTCCTCGGAATAATTATTGAATAAACAGAGTAATGCAATAAAGTCGGCTTTCAGTAGATAAAAAACCAGTGTTTTCTAGACTGACTGAATAGTCAGTTTTTCTAGTAAAATCAATTTAGCTTAGGTACTCTTCGAAATGATTATTTGGTCGAAAATTAACTTCGTCTATAAAAATGTTAAGAACACGTAGGTGCTTTTTTCTAGAAAGGCCTTATTACAATTTCCTCTGCAGCGAATCGTGAAAATATCTTTAAGTGCTGAATACTGACTTAGTGCTAATGGAATACTCATGAAAAAGTAAATAAACAAAATGTTAATGTAACTTTGCCAGTCCGACTTTTCTATGCTTCCCAATGAGACCGATCGAATGGCACTTCGTTTATCAAAATCAGCTTAGCAGTTTACGAAAATACTCGAGTGCCCCTAAATAAAACATGAATTCATGAGCCTCGCTTTTGATTTTATCCGGGAAATACGAGAAGAAAATACCATCCTTGGAATAATAGAGTTCCATGGGCATTAGGAGGCCATCTTCGACTAATTTACCGCCGATGTCCATTACCATACTTATCTGTAACGATCTATTCAGAGACATTCAAATGCAGATGGGTAGGACCTGCGGACTCCTCAAGTCTCGAGGCGTCAGCTACAATAGCGTGAATGCTGATTGATACCGATTGATTCGGCCGTCTATCAGTTCTTACGATTTAACAAAAACATTGGATTGGTCCTCGATCATTTATCGCTAGAAGCGAACGCATTGACGGGTCGTCAATCACGGGGAGCGACAATAAATTGATTGTAGGTATCACGCGACACACATCAATATTTAGCGAGCGGTGATTGCAGTTTGTTTCAGCCGTGTGTAGGTGGCATAAGCCGGAATCGGTTCCGATACCGATACCGGCTGGTATGCGGGCCTATTGCCTTGTGAATGCGCTGTATGGACGTGGGTGAATGCATGATAGCGTAGGATATTGGGTCCTTACTTCAGATTCCTTTATCTACTGCCATGATAGACGATTGTGAGTATGTCTACTGCAGATATTGTAGAGTATTGTACTTGGACATGTTAGAGCACCGCAGAAATACCAGTGTAATTTTGATAAGATGTCAATAAATTTTTAGTGTGTATCAAATTAAAACTTTAGATTTATAAATCTTAAAACTTCACATTAAATGAATAACCCTTTTATTGAAGGTTTTAGCGTCTATCATTGTGCTACTTTCCATCGTTCGAGGAAATGGTAAAAAGCGATGTCGCATAGATATCAACTGCCATATTAAGAAATATGAATATAAAGCCAATGGTATTGGGAGTTACAAGAATGGTCACTGAATAAAAGAATTGCGTCATGGAGTTTGTGACAATCTTAGAGGATCTCAATTCCTACAAGTATTGACTCGACTATTTGGTAGCTCTTCACTACTTAACATTATTGAGACTTCAATTTTAGAAATAAGTCATTCAAATGGTATCTTCATTCAAAAATCTTGACCCAGTTAACTTAGAATACATAGTAGAGAAAGTAACTTGACTAAGTAAGAGGCATCTCTCCACTTAATATAATTAAAATGAGAAAATAGAATTATTAATTTCCTAAAGATAATTAAGACCTGTTTAGGGTTAATTAATTATTTATAAAATTCTCAATGTAGTTTACGTCTAATTAGTCTGGAGTCATATATACTTACAGACATATATGTAATGATGTTGAGATATTCATAATTATTAGATACTAATGTCAAATGTAAACTTCGTAATATGCCTCAAAATTGTATGCCTACTACTTTTCGAACGTTCGAACTGTTTAATGATTATCTCTTAAATCTATTTTGTAGAATGAGCATTTTACATTTAAATCCATTTATAATAATGTATGAATTCGCGGTGGTGCTTGAATAATGTGCTATTTATTGCCAGCCATTTTTGTTTTCGATATACAGTCTGTTTCAGTGAATTTTAACAAACACGCGTCACATTCAGTATTACACATGGCGACATGACTGACCTCGCATTGGCTTTTCGTACGATGAGAAGTCAGCTTATGCTGGAAATGTATACTTTGATAAGTCGACGCGCGTACCTACAGATTCAAATAAAAAATATTTTTGTTGGCATCAACTGTTTATTTTTTATTTTTAAAGCGCAATTGTTTTACGACAGCAAAAAAATGTAATCATTAACAAGTATTTGAGTTTGTGTATTGTTTATTTCATGTAATTGTCTCTATTGTTTCACGGAATGACAACTACAGAGCCCTATGACTCGTTATTGAAACATCGACCCAATACACAATTTAGTTTGAGTCTAAAATTGAATGAAAGTTGAAGCTCGTTACTGTTGAGTTTTAAATGCAAAATAAAATATAACAGCAAATCATCTTTCGTCTTTATTATTGCTTTGCTCTGAGAATACAAATTATATTAATGTTGAGATGTATCTGTAAATTTAAACTGCTTACAAGAATATTCAGTTAAGTAGGTAAAAAATATCTGTAGCTCAAGAGAGAGAGAGGAGGGGAGGCAAGACTTTCAACTTAGGGTAAAAATAATAATAATAGTGAAACATAACTAAACAAAAACTAGTATTTTTTTAAATAATTCGCTTACCTACTTTAGGTTTTACAGTTGAATTTTAGGTAGGTAGTGATGTGGAAATATGCGCTTACCTGCAACAATACAATGAAAGAACATTAAAATAAATTAACAATACAGTAAAATATATTATCTCCTTTAATTCATTTAAACGTACATATAAATTATATTTTTAAATATTCGAACATAATTTTTTTTTACATAATAACATTTAAAAATATAAAAAATAGTAGCCCACCGGTATCGGGAACAGGGTCCAAGCTACCGGTGGTCAGGGTCAGGTTATTATTATGTACCTACACTGAAAAGAAAACGCACAACACACACTAAATATCACCAGACAAAAAGTAGATTAAACTAATATGATTGTGCATATCAAAACAATAGTACATACTGTGACAATAGCAAGTAATTGGTTGAGAGGTGCTGCCCCGTGCTGCAGACGACAGGGAGCAGTCAAGACTTGTGTGTTCACACACACCTTCATTGAACACTCTACAGGGCCCCAATTCTGTATGCTTATAATAATTCCCCGCGGTATCTTACTACGTTCAAACTACGTCAATATCGTGTTTATAAACCGATGTAACGGTAAGGATTCAAAATGTCATATTCTGTATGTTCCAAGCCAATTTCTCGATACTGTTAATACGATAGAAGCAGATTTCGTGTGTGATTGACGTGGTTACGAGTAAGGAATCGTTAAGTGGTCATAGTGAATTCAGGCCAAGTAGTGATGTCACGAACGTGGCACGAGTTTTAACCAAAAGCGACACGAGTTTTAACCAAACGCGACATGACTTTGAACCAAACGCGACAGGAGTTGCAACATAAATTGACATGAGTTTATTTAGCCAGCCATACGTATGTCTTTACCACAGAAGTATCTCTAATTTCGAATACTTAGTTACCACAAATATAAACTTATATCTGCCTAGGCAGACTTTATGAATGACTTTGAGAAAATTAGTGATGATTTCTCATAAAAGGAATTAACAGGAATAATTGGACTCATAAATCATAAAGTTAGTGTCGAAATTAGTATTAATCATATTTTTGTTGGGCAAGTCCTATTAATAATGGTTACCTTCTAATAAGGATTCATCTTGATCTAGTTACAGGTATAACTTTAAGACATACTGAACCCTATTAATTGACTGATTACCAGGCCATAGTTTCGTGATTAATTTTGATTTACTTACTTATTTTCTCTTCCGTGTATCCAACTAACCCTTGTATAAATCTATAATAATCTAATCTAAATCTCTGGATAGATATCATAGTAGTATATAAGTATGATATTATAGTGGGCTAACTATTAGCTTTGTAATATTATCATTTATTATTATTATCTTTGCCTGTTTTTTTTTTGAGGATGGGAAGTCATCAAATAACTTCTCCCGCTCTGGGTGGAGCAGGAGGGCGTGTCAGACTTTTACTTACTAAAACACACTCGTGTTCCCTCAGTGGCCTGTGTGCCAGGGGCCATGGTATCTCTTTCGAACAGCCCGCACCCCTGGCAGGCATCGGCCCTTGAGGACCCCACCAGTTCGGCGCACCAGGACACATGGCACGCCACGATCACCCCAGGAACCAAGTTACATAAGGGCTCTAGACGACCCCGTGTCTGGCACCCTTGGTCCCCCTGCGACGGGTCAGCGCATTGGCCCCGCCGCCTACCACTTTTCGGCCGCAGGGGATATGGAGAGCGGCCAACGCTATACCGACACTCCTCTTCCCCTGCGGCCCCACCGCGTCCGCCATCAAACGATGCTCTAACACCTTCTAATGCTCCCTCTACACGTTGGCCCAATATGGGCCAATATAAGCCACAAAATGTCTATATTACAACGATAAGTTTACGCAAATGACGGTAGCTCAATGTTCTAATAATAGTTTAAGTATACTGTGGCGTACATTGGCTAACGTTGGCCCATTGTGTAGAGGAGGCTTAACACAAAACTCACCACCACATCCACACATACTGAAATCCATCGCATAATTTGTGTAACACTATCTAGGTAGGTAAAATTTACTATTTAATAAATGTCGTGCTCAAAAAATCGCTTCTCTGTGACATCTGAGCGCACAGAAAACACAAAATGTTTAGTGTTGTCTACGCGTGTGTTTTGAATTATTTGTGACGTCATTAAATCATGAATTTTGATGATAATAAAATATTGTTTGTTGGATTAACATCTGTCACATTTATGAAGGTTGGAAGCATTTTAGAAGTACCTTTAATCATTGTGTTTACAAAACTAACAATCCTAGCTAGTAAAAATCACTTATATTATTTCTATAAATTATACCTAATAATTAATGATCCTTGTAATATTTCTTAGATTTCGTTTTACTATTTTAATGTAATACGTTGTTTCAAACGATTGGAACAATACTGTCAGTTAATGTTGATATTCCATTGAATTTTATCTAAAAGTCACGAATCAACTCTAATCAAATTGCTTAATTATCCTAACAGTTTCATTACATAAGACTTGTTAATTATTACTTTTGTTTGAAGTTATTTAGCCAAAGTTTAGGTATGATGATCTGTGATTGGTAAAAAATACTTTAAATGAATGCTGCACCGGTCGACGTCAACTCAACGCTGGCTAAGTATTGCGGAAAACCAGCGCTGTGACTGTTTGGCACTTATATCGTAGCATTTTGCTGAAGGATGGCTGTTTTGGGTAGATGTGACGAATACTTTCATCGTCTTATATTTTATTTAAAAAAAATATGCTTGCTGCTATGTGCTAATAAACTTCATCAAACATAGTTAATAAAATACATACATAAACCAATGTACGGATATTCAAACAACGGTCTAACTATAAATCATTATGTACAATTTGAACTTTCCCAAGAAAACTCATGTACTTAGTGATTTAAAACCAATGAAGTTTTATACATCATTGCTTAAAACAGTCTCTATGATACCAAACTCGATTTCAGTCGCGACGTAAAAACTAGTGAACTAGCTCTTACCCAACGACAAAATGATCAGACTTAGAATATTGAATTTATTTCAGCAAAAATGTATCAAAAATCCATATTTTAGACGGGATCTATTCAAATAAAATCCTATTGGGGTCGAAATAGCGCACAAAGGGAGATAAAACAAGGTTTATCCATATCATTTGCATACACACACTATTGTATTTTTAACGTTTAACTTTACAAATATACATAACGAGATCGACCAGACAGTTTTACAGTTAGTAAAGCCCACGTAACGTATTAGTTTAGAGTGTCAGCTCTGCGTGTTTGTGCTGATGCTACAGCAGTCTGTTGTTGACGTGACACTCACCGTTTCATGGTATTCATTACTTTTATAAACGATTAGGCTTAGCCCGCGGCTTCACTCGCCGATTTTTGTTGGTAAATATTCCACGGGAACGTACTAGTCTTAAAATAAAATTATATTTTCTTGTTTCCATCTTATTTTTTTAACTAAAAAATATGCGTGCCAAGCCGCCTGAAACACATCTAATTTTACTATCCTACGTCCTACTACCCTACTAATAATATTATAAATCTGGAAGTTTGTATGTTAGTTACTCAGGATACTTTTATCCAGGTAGTACATTCTCGTGGGATAATTTTTAACCTCGGCGCAAGCGAATACTTTGCTGATATCAAAACTGCAGCTAAAACATAATTAAGTATCTTGCTCAATTCATGTTTTCTCACTGCACCAACGTTAAAAACAATAAACGTCAGTACCTAAACGGATCCCCATTACGTCACACATATTCCGCGCCGCATTGAGTCCGGTGCATTCACGGGCGCCATGATGTGGTGACGTCGCGCTCAGATAAACACGTGACAGACCCGCGGGATGCCTTTTAAGCACTGCGTCTTATTTACTGAGTAATGCAGAACTAGTGTAATGGAAGAGAAAGACATTACAACCTGGTGCAGGCTGTGGGAAACTAGTGTAGAAGTTGTTAACATCGTTTAAGTGTCATCAAAATCGGTGTGTAATTTTATATTAAATTACAAAAGTAATGATGTATTTGAATAGTCTTAATTTAAAATCATAAAATATAATTTACTTGAGAATCGCCTTGAACTCTTCTGTAAGCAACTACACAAATCTTTTATTTTTTATAATGTTTTAGTTTCCAGTGATTCATGGTATGAATATTTTCTTCAAGAATACTAAGATGTCTTTTGTATTTTGTTAAACTTAAGGTTTCTGCTCTAAAGTACGCTAAAAGATAACACTAAAAATATTTAATTTTGCGGAAAGAAAACCAAAAATTATTCATTTTAGGGTTCCGTACACAACGGGTGCTAACGAAACCCTATTACTAAGCCTCCGTTGTCCGTCCGTCTGTCTGTCAGCGGGCTCATCAACGTAATAGGTAGACAAATAAATTTTTCACAGTGCGTATTTCTAAAAACATAATGCAAATAAAGTTATTGTTAAAGGGGGGGTCCCCCCTTTAGCTTCACAAGAAACGTGTTTAAAGAAAAATATGTACCTACTGTTAAATATTGTGCGGTGGTACAGAACCCGTCGTGTGCGTGTCCGCCTCGCTTTTAGCAGATTTCTACTAGGAAGGAAGCTTATTAAAAGGAAGTTGTCCTCGCTTTTACTTTGAAGACGAAATAAACTCACTTTATAAGTTTAAATAAACTGAAAGTAGCTCCAGATTTTATTTTGATTCAAGTTTTGTAAGTTTCTAGATTTTTTTTGTGATAAATTAAAGGACCAAATATGCATACTAGGATAGTAATATTGCAGGAGAACGATAGATAGTTTTGTTACAGATAAGTGCCTAAATACAATGTTAGGGCGTCACACTCTGTTATCACACTTTGTTTAGAACATACAGTTTTAAGTTAGTCTCAGTTAGCTACGATGTAAGGATAAACCACCATTGGCACATGCTAGGTTCAATTCTACCACCCTGTCATAATAATATTACCTCAAATCTCAACCCAAACATTACAGCAGTAAAGTTAAATTTTAAACACTTGAGTAATATTTCACGAGAACGTCGACAAGCTCGCCGGCTGCCACGAATTATTCACAGCCTATAGGAAAGGCTCCTTTCAGCTCGCGACTTAATTTATTAAGATTCGTATGCAGCTAACTTGCCGGATATTATGCTAATTCCTTGTAATGCACCGCTGCGAACACACACTGTCAACACATTTGTTTCGGAGAAATGTGATGTTCAAATAAACGAGAAGGTGTTGATGTTGTAATGTTAACATGCGAGAAGTTGGTTGTGTCTGTTTGTGCAGCCATGATATAAGGCAAAGTGATGTTAAGAGTAAACACGGAGAGAGGGCGCATTGAGTTGTTTTGGAGACGAATTAATTGTTTTAATGAATTCCCCGCTACCTAGTGAGATATAAAACATCTGCTAACCACATTCACTAACATATAATGCAGGGCTGCGCAAACATAAAAGAATAATGCGATTACACGTCTAAAGCGCTGCCCCTTAAGTAATGGACGCCAAATTAGCCCAATAGCAACAATTATGCGAAGCCCTCAGCCCCTAATCATGTTTGTGTGAGCACACCGACCACACCGAGCTGGCGAGGAAATCGTCTTCTATTAGATTTGCCTATAATAAGATTTCGCCAAGGGTTTTAACTTCGACTTCGCTTTTGGCGAAGCTTTTTATGACGAGGATTATTGAGGTCCCTTGAGCTCCCGAAAATTTAATAATGAGAAAAGTTTGGGGAGCGACGACACGTGGACTCAGTCTATCGTTCATGAACCGACAATGAATTTGTATGTACCAGGAAGTGATATTTAAATTCATTTCAGCTAAGCGTTTTCCTGCGGGATAAAATCATAATCCTCCCTGTCGCGAGCGGGGACCGTAATAGGCAAACGCGCAGTAACAGGATGATGGAGACTTAGTGAAAAAATTTGGCTTCCGACCAAGATTTCGTTCCACCGATCCGTTCGCATAACGGCCGCTTTATTTCAGCGTGCCGTCGAACTTCTTCGTATATCTCGTAGAGACAGTTCCCACAAAAGGTTGTCAATATAGGGGAACCCTTTGCGGACTATAAACTACAGCGGTGCTTACAAGGGGCGCCAAAGACTCTCGCTAAAGTGTAAGAAATACGGCGGTGCTACTTGACGGGTGACAATCAGGCTGCGCTGGCATCAAATATTCGGAGACGAATCGAGTAGCGCGCCACCTGACTGTACATTGCTTTTTAGATTCGCTACTCCAGAATTCAAGGCTCGAGAGAGCAATGAATAGTGAGGGCGGTATGTGCTCGTACGGAGTAGCAGGAGATGAGGCGCGGGGCACGGGGCGCCGCCGTCGTCGCTCGCTCGCCGCTGAATATTTCATGCTCGCCCGATGTAGCGTCGTCGATATTTAATGCTGTAGGTGTTCGGACGTCTGCAACTACTCCCAAATTACATTGACATATCCTCGGAACTTTTTCTCATTTATTTATGCTAAGTGACAACATTTGTAAGTGCTAGAAAATGTAGCAAAATCAATGGAGAAAGAAAACTCGGTGCTTCGAAAATAGCGTAGAATTAGTGTGTATTTGCAAAGACGTTTATCGGAAATGTACGATCTTGTATACAAATTTTGGAATGGAAACAAAAACATTGGGAGCTCAGGTGATTTCAAAGACAATTCGTTTATCCTGCAGCAAGTTATATGACGGGTAGGGTCTGCCTAATGGTGCTCATGGACGAAGGGCGAGTAACTTATTCTCACCTGTGCCCTGTTTAATCTGCTCGTGTTTGTTCCGTAGGGATCACCTTTTATCTCGAGAAGGCGAGAAAGACTAAGTAATATGAACACGATAAATCATTTCAGTCTCAGGACGTAATTTCACGGGCATATTCCTGGAAATACTCCCACTTGATACGTTTTGACTTCTGGTATTTCAAGGTTATTGAAATCCCTGGATTCATTTTCTTGCCAGATTAGGTCTTATCAAGTTTAACTTTTCTGGGAAATTGCAAATGTATAGCTATACCGGTAACATTCTTTTGATAATAATTTGTGAACCGTTTGTATATACGTTTAGTGTTGAGTTAAGTAAAGCAGTCATAATTATAGCCTGTTATTAAAGCGATATCTCACTCTATTATTATAGCGACATCTCACTCTGTTAGTCTATTGCTCTATTGTTCTACGCTTTACATTCTTTTTCTTAGCGTGTCGATGTCCAAAATGTTGATTTTTGTGATACACCTATTGAATTAGGAATTTCCTTCTACATCCCTCGGATTGCGACTGAAAGTGCAGTGCGTTACGTTTGGCGGTCACCACAAACCTAAAGACACGTAAATAATTAAAACGCAGAAAATAAAGAATGCATACCTACATAGAGCATAACTATGTACAATATCATACAAAGACATGCACTAAAAACATAACCTGTTCCGTCAGCCGAGCCGAGCTTTGATGATTTCTTCCTTATTTTATAACTTTGTGGTGCCGCGTTTGACAGTATCATGAACCGCTTGTGGTATATATGTTCCTTGATCATGAATGTTTTGTTGTGATTTCTTGTTATTTGTTGCAAAATATAATTTGCTGTGTTTCTGGTATTTAGTATTTCTGAGTGACTTCACCTTTCGCATTGCAGGTTACAATACTTATAACTCACATCTCGGAGCACTCTTTTTGCCTGTTTTCCAACGGAGATCCAACGTTATATAAACTTGGGCATAGAAAATGAATTATTGGTAATGCAGTCGTTAGATTTGAGTGAAATTCAATCTGTAGGAAGACAGTGGATTATTCCGCGATGAGCAGGTTTGAATTAATTTTTTTTTTGACAGATTTGAAGTCTTTAGGTTTGGGGAGGGTCCCATGGCCCTTCACAAAAATTTGACGATGAAACACTATTATTGCTTCAATGATGTATACGATAATTAATGAAACATTTCTCTTCCAAAATCAGTTACAACAAATTCAAATTTTGTAAATCCAGTTCGACATCAAATCGCATATTTCAATTCTGTTCGTTCGGTCCGCGATCGGGTCCAGTGCGATGTGTAAATTGAAGCTACATCTGAAGTTATGTAAGATAGCAGGCGCCCTCTTGCGGATCATTCAGTGTATCGTGGAATATTGGCCGCCCCGGGAATGTATCGAGATCTGTGGGACCCAAGCTGCGGGCTATTGGAACGAATTATGTGGGTTGTTTGTAAGTCCGAGATTTGGCGTAAGAAAGTAAGGTTTAGGTAGATTGTGGAATCGCTTGTTAAAAGAAGAGTATTAGGTACTCTTCTTTTAATAAGAAGCAAGGTAAGTAAATATTATAGTCTTCCTTTTTGAAAGTGTCAAGTTGAATCAACAAGAGCAGTGAGTATATCCAACGCCCATAGTTAAAAAAATAATCTAATGCCAATTCAACCATAAGTTTATTTGACTTGACATTGTAACACATTGTTACTACTTCAAGTGGCAGTCAAGTGGAAGGGTGCAACACCCTTCCATGAGGGTGGTCTCATCCTCGCGGACGCGGTCAACTTGATAAGTTGACCTGTATCAGACCTCAGTTTACACCCGGTTTTGAGGGCGGAAGGACCAAGTTGAAAGTTGATGAGGCTTTCCACTAAAACACAATTTTGAGGCAGATTTATATAAACAATTGTATTTCTGAAGAAAGGAAAATATATATACTTGATATTTGTAAATTCACAATAACAACATAACATGCAAGTATTGTAGCACAGGCGAGCAGACAGACTTCTATAACTTGAAGCCATCTTATAGTACGACTGGCGACTTGGAAGTGAATGTTTGTCACGTACGTATACACACGATACGTAAGTGATAAAGATTCACTCTACACTTGAGATTAACACTTGAGTCTCCTAATGCTACTCGCTCATAACTTGCGGCACGCAGGACCTACCCTCCGGGCCCGGCATGCAAAGCCCTAACACGCACATTTACATAAAGGGCCCGTGCCAGCAGATAGCGACTTATTTTGAGGAGTTTACCGGTATCAAACATCACACCTTTTGTATATATTTTGTGCAATATCTTTGCAAAAAATTGTAGGTTACAGAGACTACTGAGAGATTTATTTCCAAGGGGTTTCGATAAGCGAGTTAAGAAGAGTTACACACACCATTGACTGAACATGAAAAAATATAAGTAAAAAAACAAATATAGCTAGCGTTGTACTCAGTAATAACGCATTACATTTACTAGCTGCCCAAAAGCACCATGTTATGCGATCTTCACCGTCTATAGGCCATAAAATACTTGTCTCGATCCCGAATCGATCGAACCCTGGACACAGCTGGCGTTCTCCGTCAATGAGCCATTTAGGTCATCTACAGCACAATTCACAATATCACTCTCATTTTTATCGCCATAATTATTATTGAATACGGTATAAATAGCGTAGCATAGTGCTTCGGTAATTGTATCGTTTATATAAATATCAAACGTTCTATGTAATGATTTTTATTTATTTAACTTGTTAAATATTGAATGCTGTTTGCTAATATTTATCTATTAGTAGTTGTTCGAATGATTTGTTCCGTCAATAACGTCGGTTGCATGTTTGATTGCGGTGGGACCAGCAGGAGTGTCGCTTGTGTGACGGGCGTGCATTAATGTACAATTTTGTGATTAACGCTTCGCTTTAATCCTATTGCGATCGATAATAGAATTAATAATAAAACAGATGTTTTGTGACACGAAATATCACATTTGTAACTGTCATAAAGTAATGTTTTATATGAAAAGGACCGCACTTTGAGCTATATTGTAATTTCAGTAGCAAATTTCAGATCATTGTGAGTACTTACAGATACCTTCTTTACGATAAGCTGATATTCATAGGTGACAGTGAATGAAAGCGTGGATGGCTACGGAATGTGACGTCATTTGAGAGTCTAGCTGATTGATTTTTGAAATAGTTGTATTGGACAGTAATACCTACATTATTAATTATTGTGACTGCCTCGTTGGTCGCAAGCGCGACTGCTGAGCGTGATGTCCTGGGTTCGAAGCCTGGGTCAGGCAAGGTGTTATTGGGTTTTTCTAAGAGGAATTTCTTAATAAAAGCCAGGAGTTTGGAAGTTGGTGAGAACCCGCTGTGCCTAGGATAGCACGTAAAGCCGGGTGTCTTGCGCCTGGTCACCCGCGACCGTGTTGGATTCCCGTTTATTTATTTAACATATTAATTGTGACAATCAATACAAATTACCCGTAAATGTCAATCGCAATGAATCTATCACTCGTGACTGCTAATATTCATCAACAACATGATTATGAGTAGTCACGAAGCGCGGATTACTAAATAAACTAATTCACCAAATCAAAAAGCACCAAATGTAATTATAAAACACCAATGAAACATTAATTAATCAGTTAATAAACGTGGGACAGTTTGGTTAATTAACATGACGGCACTAGCAAAGAGGTTTAACGTTTACTCATTAACGAATGGGCTCAATCACCGCTCAGCCGACGTGTTAGCCGACAATCATTTAATTCATTTAATACTAATTTCATTCATTTAAATGCCGCAATTATATTTGGGATCAATATCAAATTACTTACGGATGTTGAATTCCGATTTACATTCGAATTCGGAATTTTAATTAAGTTAATCAGGTTCCTTCGGATCTCTATGAATCTTTATCGCGTTAAACTCGAATTGTTTTTATTGATATCTCGATTAGACGAGCCGTTTAACCGTGAACCAGTAAGATTGCGGGGTCGGAAATAGAAATTGGATGTGATTTCACAATTGAACAATTTGGAAATTAATTCTTGCGAATATGGGCATTCTACCTACTGAAGTACAACATAACCATCATTGAGACTACTAATTCTCGGGCAATATAGTCGTAATGATATGTTAAGTGTTAGTTTTATTTAATAAGAAATAACAAATACCATAAAAAATACCAGAAGAAGTCATAATCTATATTTTTTAATGATGGGTTTGGGTTATTTGACAGACAAAACTGAAAAATCTCTGTTATTATAGGTATTTATTTTAATTGGTCACTGAGAAACAGGGTCTGCCAGGTAAATTAACTTTATTTTACTAATAAATCACTAGCATCATTGCCCTGTTAGTCATGAAACACGCGTACAACAGTAATTAGTCCACCAATAAATCAATAAAGTATTACAATAGTCTGCTAACTTCGCCACTTAGTGCTTAAAACTTCGCCATGTACAAGTACAACACATTCACGTTACCGTGTGTATACTGTATGCGTGCCTGCACCGGCCACTTGTCCGTGTGTACACTGTATGCGTGCCTGCACCGGCCACTTGTCCGTGTGTACACTGTATGCGTGCCTGCACCGGCCACTTGTCCGTGTGTTGCCCGCTCAAACATGTGTTGTTTATAAGCTTGTATGAAAAGCAAATTTAACGAACTACAGCTTCAAATGTAGGTTTTCACTTGTGTAGTGTAGGTCTGTGAAATAATGAGTGTCTTAAGAGTGAGGTTTTATGTTGAGTTCGATCGTTGATTGATTTTTGTGAATAAAGACAATTTATTACTGCTTTTGTTAAGTATGGATTTGTTATTAAATTATGGTTACCATAGAGTATTTTCACAATTGTAAGATTTCGTACATAAAATTGACATCTGATTTGTATTTCAGATCATATTAATTTGTGAACATACGTAATACATTATTTTAACTCTATTTTATTTTAAGTATCCTACTAATATTATAAATGTGGAAGTTTGTATGTTTGGACATTTAGATGTTTAGATGTTTTTTACTCAATCACGCAAAAATCGATAAACGGATTTGGATGAAACTTGGCACACACATGGATTGTAACCTGGATTAATACATAGGATACTTTTTATCCCGGTAGTACGTTCCCGTGGGATAGTTGCCGAACTCCATGCGGGCAAAGCCGGTGACAAAAGCTAGTAGCATATAATTCAACTAACGGTACATTGTACGTCCTATTCATTGCTCTGCTATAGTTCGCGCGGAACTAGTTAGCCTCGCCTTAGGTATGAGAGCGGTGGGACGGAGGGGCTGGGGCGCTTGCTGTGATAACTCAGTACGGCGCCATACTTCGCGACGGCAACACGTGTCAAAGTTCCGGCTAGTCTCAATAAAACGCACATGAGATTGCAATAGCAAGACGAGTCCGCCGATAAATAGACAAGTTAAAAAAATTATGTCCAAAGTGTCGGCTTTCCGTTTTTTTTTAAAGCCGATTTTCATAGTTTGGAATATAAAACTGATGCGAATATCCATAAATTGGTAGCAGAAGCAACAGGAATATCAGAACGGAGTGTAAGGAGAGTGATTGCTGAAAGTAAAAGTTCCTTTCAAAATACGGGGGAAGCAAAATTTAGATCTCCGCGCAGGCCAAAAGAAATAAGTTGATGATTTCAATTTGGGAGTGATAAGGAGAGAAATAAACCAGTTTTAGACGGTTGAGAAGAAAATTCTAAGTGTTCGAAAACTAAATGCTGTATTAAAAGAAGATAAAATATTACATTGCGGACTAACTTTCTTAAGAGAATTTTTGCACAACCTGCGATATTTATAGAAAAAATGTAAATCGAAGATAAATCCATTATAATCCATTTTAACAGAGAGGACAAACATTGGTGAATGGCGAATGAAATACTTGAAGACCATAAGAAAATACAGAGCCAACAACAAATATAGGTATTCTTTTTGGACGAAACCTACGTCAACCAAAATCACAATGTTTAAAAATGTTGGCAATCTTCATTCGAGCCTGGAATATGTACCAATATAGGCAAAGGATGGCGTATAATAATAGTTCACGCTGGTATTAGGAACGGGTTAGTCGATGGTGCTTTGCTAATTTTTAAATCAGATTCAAAAATGGGGGATTATCACGGTGATATCAACTCTACAAATTTTTACAACTGAGTTGATCGAAAATTAATACCTAAACTTCCACCAAACTCAGTCGTAATTATGGATAGTGCTGCTTATCACTGTGTGCAAGCAGAGAAGAAACCGACTATGTCCAGTTTGAAAATTAATAAGCAGAACTGGTTGTGAAATCATAACGTGCTATTTTCTCCCACAATGATCAAACCAAAACTCTTTAAGTTGATTAATTAATACGACGCAATCAGAAAAAATATTCACGATTGATGAACTTCTTAAAGCTGTAGGTCATACTATTCTAAGGTTACCTGCATACCATCCAGATCTCAACCCAATCGGGCTTGTGTGGGCAAATATTAAAAATTTCCTGGCCAGAGATCACATTAATGCAACATTGGAAGAAAAAATTACAATACTACCAAGTTTATTTTATGAATTCTCTGCCGATAAATGGCAGAATTGTGATGATAATGTACAAAAAAATTAACAAGAATACTGGAATCATGATATATGATTTGATGCTGTGATGGAAGAAATCATTTTAAACTTACATGATGATTCAGGTTCAAAATCAGAAAGTCCAGAATCAAGTGATTTAGACGATACGTCAGAATAATTTCATATGATTTGTTTTTGGTTTATTTTAAATTACTAAATTATTATCATACTGCGATCGCCAACCCGCCTGCCAAGCGTGGCGATTATGGCAAAACCCCCCTTTTGGAGGAGGCCTATGTCCAGCAGTGGACGTCTTTCGGCTGAAATGATGTTGATGATGAAATAATTACAATAAAAACTTCTAAAACTTTAAGTGTTTCTGAATTATTCACCTCTATTGTTCACTTACTAGGCATGGTACATCTGTTTTCTATTTTGTTACGGCGATATGTCGAGATGAGTCATCACTGTCTATAATCTCATGTGCGTTGCGAACACTAAGCAACCCGCCGCCTCACCCCTGTCCCCCATCTAAGGCGCGGTCAAGTAGTTCCGCGCGGACTATAGTGCTGTGCACTTGTGTGACTAAATCACAATTCCTATAACTGTATGTGATTTTTGTCGTTGAAGTGCCTTATCGATAAATAAATAAATAAACATCCATCATCCTACAATTTTCAAAATACTCTACTCAATTTACAAGGCGAATAAATGCGAAGTAGCAATAATGCGATTTTGAGTTTATCTCATAACCCCTGACCATATCCCCTGAGTGTTGAGCCGTACATAACGTTCAAAGGTCGAGGTACGAATTTACGACCTCAACCACATAGCTTCCATTTTCTCACACATAAAAACAAAAATTAGTTACCTTTAATACACCTCGTCACTGCTTTTTCACTCTAAGGTTATATGTCACTTCGTCACACGTCATAACAAGACAAGGTCTATTGTGTGTGTGTGACAGTTAGATAGTTTCAACCTTATGGGAAGTGTCAATTAAGTGGAAATTGTTGACTAAGTATACATAACTCGACATGATGATACCTATTCGATTAAAACTCTGTCACAAACCTTGCCCTTATTCCTTTCCACTCGGTCAGCATTTCACACATGATCTTAAGAGCGTCCTTGAGCTGAAGACCTGCACTCCAGTGAGGGGCGCAACTGAGCCAAGGTCAGGAAGCGACGCTCGGCTTCACCGGGTTCGACGGAGCAAGTGCCGGACGCGGGTAATAGTTATGTGCGACAGGATTGTGAGTGGACTAGCGTTAAACTTTGTTTTTGCAATGGTTCATAGATGTCCTTCTTGTTTTTAGTAATTCGCATAGGTTAATTTTATTTAGGCCTACGTACATTGAAACATCGCGGACGATTCTTAAACTACGAACGAGTACAGTTATGTGTATAGTTTTTATCTAAAAATAAAACACTATGTAGGATTTGGTGCCTATTAACTTAAAAAAAGAAAACGTATTTTTTTTTGTGTTTTGAGTTATTTTAAAGAAATATACCTACTACTTAAAACTGTAACTAAGAGAATATATTTAAGAATATAATTTTAGAAGTAATACACGCCCGCTGTACTGCACAGGTAGAAATAAATTTATTCAAGGCATACTGTCAGTCTTTTTATACATGCAGCCTATGGGTGAAGCATACGCAAAGGACTTACCGGTCCCTGCGTGTTCAATACAATAACGCGTTCAGGATGTTGATGGGGTTGCCACGCTTTTGTAGCGCTTCAGGTATGTTTGCAGACGCTCAAGTAGATGCCTTTCAAGCGATACATCGCAAAAGAATAGCGTCTCTGATGCGCCGCATACGGGTAGCTCCAACAGCCTCCTGCAGCTAAATTTACGGAGAATGGACGCAGATTGCTCCCTTTTGGAGCATAGGACAAAACTGCATGTACGAGTAGTGCGGTCCTGATCTAATCATTATGTTTCTATTATTTTGTGTCTATTTTTGTATTCTTTTTAATATTATATTATAAAAAAAAACATGTACCTACCTATGGATGATTATTATAACTACTAACAATATTATTGTAAATTGAATACAAATTATCTACAGTACCAGGATGGTACTATAGATGCCCAAAAAATAATATATCTTCAGTAAGAATTCCGTGCTCGGTCATCATAGTGACGCTCTGGTGACTACGAGCCGAGCCGGGGGGCAATTAACGGTTCCATCGATATCGGGACTGCAGTCAAAGTAGTCGGAAATCGGAGTTATTGAACTGGTTATCGGGACACGTTTAATCGGTAAAGTTGGAGAAGTTATTCTGTAAGTAATTCATGTTAAGTGCGAGATTCGAAGTTATAAAATGCTACAAGTTTTTGAATTACGTGGTTATAAAGGGTCTAGAAATATTTTGAGTGGAACCCTTTGTTGAGATTTCGAATTGGTATCACATTGCGGCTGTCACTCTTAGCCTCATACTTAACTACAAATTAATTCTTAACCTTTGTTTAATCAAGTTCGTAAAATGTATAAGGGCACGCTATGAGCTAAATGGTGCCAAAACTGAATAACGAAAAATTTGCAAACCGTAAAACTAGCTCCATTGCACACCGGTAAATTATTTAATTTCGCTGCCATCAATAATAAACACACAGACAGAAAACAACAATAAAGAGTTCACCGTTGCCAAAATATTGCAATGGCGAGTATCCCGGGACCGAACCAACTCTCGGTACCAACTACAACTTTATAATTCAGCGAGCGCAGTGTTTGTCCGACCCGCTGCAGCGCTTTGTCAGAACGTCGACTAGCGAGCGACAGCGCTGCGGCGCCATACGGGTCAGACTCCATTTACTCGTAGTTTCGGATCAAAGGCTCACAGTCGTTATTGACAAAGGACCAAATTAGATTCATATTTATTACTTTAGTGTTAAGCCTGTTGTTAATATTGACCGGGTTGGCATTGACAAGGATATTGGTTTTAATTAAAATGGAAAACCTAATTCTTAAATCGTCTCGTACTTTCTGGTTAAATACAAAGAATAATTGTGATTTATACGACGCCATAGAAATCTTAGCTGTTAAAGTAACTTTTGTAATTAAAAATGGGTCGACTACAGAGAATAGAATGTTTTAGTAATGGAAAATTTATGGAGCGTTTATGAATATGAAAATAGGTCTTTTGCTAAGATAGTAACACTGTAATTCTAGCGTTAATGGCTTAAAACGATGTTGACCTAGTGCTGACCCAGAGTTAGCATCCTTACAGAATAGTGGAATAGGAGGATGAGTTTAGGTACCTGGTATAAATAACATTTACTTCAGATAAAATTTTATGTGTCTGAAAGCATCAGTATTTACCTATACTTAAAAAAAAAGTATCATCAATACATAAAAAGTAAAAGTAGTTAAATTAAAAGTATTATTTACATTCATTATTTATCATTTATAGTTCTCATGTATCATTTCTATTACTAAGTCAGTCTAAAGATAAATAAAATCTACTCAGCGCGTAACTCTCCGCTACGTACTCTGCTACGTCACCGTAGCAAGCGTAGCAGTGGTGGCTACGCCGTAGCACCCCATTACTTTGAACACTACCTATTTTAACACTACGGATCTTCTGTTATCTGCACCTATCAATCCCAGTCAATCTCCGTTCAGCATCCCTCAGTGTTCCGGCGATATATCAGGATGTTATCTGTTAGATAAATGATGTTTTTATATCAGCTGTAGCCGCCAGTGTATCCGGCCGCGTTGTCTTATGCTCCTAATACCACCATCAATTTGCGGATGTTAGGTATGAGGTCAGGGTTGGTACGAGTAGAACATTAACTATTGAAGAAGAAAATTTTGACAATGTTAAGGACCCTACAGTAGTGTCTTTGATACGTCATCAGCACAAACTAAATTACGCAATCCGTCCTTGATATGCACGGTTTGTACAATTTCACTAAATATCAAAATGTTTTATACACATAAACCTTGCAAAAAATCTCTAAATGATCGTGGAAATGGCATTAACATCCGTTGCGTAATTTAGAAGAAAAACGCGGTCACACAGTCTTCTGTGTGACCGCGAATATCTTTATTATGACACAAAAAGCGACTTTAATTGTGTATATGTAAATATAGGTTAATTTTTTGTATGGTAATTGACCTGCTAACAAACCTAAACTATGACCAATAGAACTTTATCTAGCTTGTTTTACAAAAAAATCTATAATATTAACTCATCACCAAAACCTTAACACTATTGCGCAACAAACGATCCAATTAACTCGGTACTTCAAAAGGTATCCTATAAAAGTACTTACTTACACGAATATGTACATACACGGCTCAGTAGGTGATAGTCGATTAAACTACAGATTTAGTTCAAGTGCTGTAAACAAGCCCGTGTGCCCCGGGCCCCCGGGCCCCGGCCCCGGGCCCCGCGCAGCAATCGAGGTACATAACACATCGGCGCGTGAACTACATACCCCCACATTTCGTTCATGTTAATGAGTTTATTCTCTTGTATATTTAGGGAAACTTGCTGTGGGATATGTGCCTACGTTTATGTTTTAGATTCACTAAGTATGTAATAGAATATAAGGCCAATATAGGTGGCCTGAGTACACACGATAGGTTTCTCTAATATCGAACTATTTTTGCCTGTATAAACTTTAGTAGCCAAGTCACGAAATTCATAATACCTATATTATTTCATAGCTTGTATGTTGATTGGTAATACAACAAACTGTATTAATTACCAAGCTCAGTTCAACTGTAAAAAAGTTTTAGTTTTTGTAAAAACAAAAAATTATGGAAGAATGATTCTTGTAACGAGTGTTAAAAGACATTACCTAGGAGCCTTCTGGTTGCGGAGATATTGCAGGTTACTTTTTATTCTTTCTTTTTTTCTTGTTAACACGTTGTAAATTTTCTGAGTGTCATAATAGAACTTTAAATACCCCCCCCCCCCCTCAAGTAAGTATTATATCGTTGCATGCACCCATAAACACAATATTTTTCGTTCTTTACATGATATCGTAAACAGAGACCTTTCACACAAAAATGATAAATTTTCCCAGCAATAACTTTTTGCTCATTCTTACTTAGTTTAATGTAGGTTAATACACATTCTGTAGAAAGCGTAGATGACGACTTTGTTTTGGGTCGTTTTACACCCTATAAACTAAACTTATCCAACATTTAAACATATATGGAAAACCTACATTTTCAGGCTGTTTGCATGGCCGTCAGCCCTAGTGTCACGACACCGCCGACACTGGCGACACTGTTTGCTCGATATGTTCTTGATCGCAACCATTCGTCTTACCTCTGTCGTTGTATTTATCATTGGACCGCGATTCGAGTTGACATCGCTTTGATTCTTAGTATTTTCCTTGTAAAGGGAAAATGTTTGTGTTGTTCTTCTTACCATGTAGTCGTAATTGAGGGGTTATGGACCTGATGTTATGACATGTGAGTGTAGATAACTTATACAATGGAAATTATCTATATTAAATAGGAAAATGAGATCCCATAGATTGAAGCTTTGAATTAAACGGCACAAAACTAGACTGTCTGTCTCAAAAAGTTGTTGTCAAAAAGCGTTTAAACTTTGTTCAGCGCTGGAAATCATACAAGCCAGTGCGTATTAACACAACTAATAATAAAATAAGAACCCTGCCTACTTATACGTCGTACCTATTCTAAGTAGCTAGTTATCGTAACTGTTTATAATTGTAATTGAATTCGCGCTGTCTAATGGGAATTGAGTGTTTAATATGTTTACAAACTCCCTGAGGCCCAAGGGCTGAGTCAAACGCTCCTGATGTACCTATAATTACTACGAGTATTTAGAAAATATTGCTTTGTAGTTGATGGAATAGAACAAACTCAAATAATGTTATTTTACGGTGATGTTACTCTAAATCTTAGTTATTGTACTTATTAATTTAATATCCAGTACACTAAAATCTAAGAAGGTTGAAGCTCGCATATTAAGGCAAATAATAAGAATATATAAAGCTATCTTTGATATAGATTGAAATAAAACAAAATAATCTGTACGGTGTAAATCTCTACATAAATCGGCATTAATTTAAAAATCCTCTTAAAAATTAATCTCAAGTTTCGCAATTCCATGCGACCTCATCCCTGAGCCATCATATATAAAATCAACACAAAACAAAAGACAAACGACACTCGTATGATCATTACGAAGAAACTTGGGAACAAGTCGCGATGACGAGTAATTACCAAGTACGTTTGAGCCTCAACAAATAGGGGCGGTACGCAATGCATCACTCCGCGGGCCCTAATTGAATATGTTATGTGTATAGGGTTGCCACTGTCTGGAAATTAGTCAACTGAAAATTAGGTCCTTCGTTCCGCGATGATAAACGGCCGAATGCCAACTTTGGTGGCAATTAAAATACAATAGGTGGGCCATTAAAAGTCTCTTTTGAATGTCAAGATTTACAAGAAATTAGAATTGATTCTAGGTGGCCCTTCCAAAGGTAGTTATGTATGGAGAAGAATGGGACAAAAACTACACTGTTAATCTTTTAAAATGTTCTTTACAAAATTTTCACTTTCCACCGTTATCTTATTCCTTCCTTGATAACTTTTTCTTTAAAGAAAAGTCTCTTTAAAAAGGTAAATTGTGTTATTAATTTAGCCTACCCTGCCAACCCTAGGACACACTGTTGCGGGCTTATTGTAGAGGAAGCATTAAAACTACTTTGGTAAGTAATAACGCCGCGTGAGTGGAGCAACTTGCTAGCAGGAACTTTGTGACGTTTGTGTTGTTGCCGCTTGTTGATAGGCGCCGCCGAGAGAATACTGATGAGGAGGAACAAGCTCGGCGAGGACACGTGAGCGTGACGGCTGTAGGTATATTTTGGACCTAGGTTATCGAGCCTTAGATAGAGATACAGTTGTTTAATGTTCTATTGTGACATCTGCATCTGTGCTATTTTATTATTACATTTTCTATAATGGAAATCAGTTGATTATATGCTATATTTTTATGTTCTAATTTGATTTGTTTTTTTTTGCTCTATATTTAGACACCAATTGACATAAATGGAATGCAAGTCGTATGTTCCTTATAGTGGATTTATATTGTAATTCTGCATACAAAAAAAATATGTTTTTATCGAATGGAACGAATGCGCATTCTAAAACAATTTACTTAATAAATCTCTGTTGCAAAATTCTCTCTTCGATTGGAGCTTAACCCGTTAAAACTAAAGAAGTTCGATAAAGAAAGCTTTATTTTGCTTTATGAAACAGTTCCAAAGTGTTGATTAAATTATTTATGAGCGCCGTCCGCTGCTAAGTTAAGGTCCTTTATTACAACGGGCTGGAGTTTAGCATATCTACTGATGAATTAGTGTTCCTAGAGATGAATAACTAACTCGCGCTGAGTTCGAATATGCGGAATCTACGAACACGGCATGAAAATAAATAGTTTAAGAAAACTATTAAAATATTTTCGTACCTAAAGCATTTATTGTAATACGAACGTTTTTTACATAAAGCGTAAGTAGGTACCTACTTATGGCAATATCATGAGAAACCTACTCTAGTCTGTACCGGGCTGCAGTCAAGGTTTTACTGTTCTATAACAACCCGGAGTTCATTACTTATGTACGGTAAAATTCTGTGTTACGTGAATGACGAAGCAAATTTCTGTCCAACGACCGTGTGAAATCACATAAAAATATACCATTTCCTCCGTATTTTTGCACCGAAAGCAGTTACGATAAGATCTGTCGGCCTCTTACGCAGCGATAACAAACTAGCAACAATATTTCAATCAAGCTCATCTCGCAAAGTGGACAAACACATCCATTCTGGACCTTTCTGAAGCCTCGAGAAATATCATAAATATTTGAGCACAAACACGGTGGTACATCGCCATAGATCAAAGGGCTGTGTGCCAATACATTGCTAGTACCGCTGACCTTTTGTCTCGCTCACTCAAATATTTATGAATGAAAAGCTTTCTCGTGCGAAATCGAGCTGTAATCAAGAATGACGCACTATGGCCGAGTGGAGTTTTGTGAAAATTGTCGCCGTCACTTTGGGGAAGGTTGACTGCCAAAGTATCTGATGGAATATTTTGTGGCAGTGATTGTTGAATAAAGCAAATGAAAAAAGACTTTTCATTTTGTGCGAGTTGCGTAAATAATTTAACTGCAAACAGAACACGTAACTTTAATTAATGTGCCAATTATACATATACAACGAACGGTTAATTATTTCTGTTTATTCATATAATAATAGACACATAATTAAGCAGTTTTACCCAAAACTTCGACTCCCTGTCATGTCTTCACAATAGCCAAAATCGTCATACCCATATTGGTAGTAATGTCGTCAATTGAAGCACAAACGCTAAACAATAAGCCAAAAAGCCGAAGAGAAAGTAGTCGGCGACGTCAATGTCACAGAATACATATGTACAGAAGGTCAGCTCCGTACAATGATCGAAAACGCAAGCAAACATCTAAAACGTTTCATGAACAGCGCAACTCAACAAGCGCACTCACAACTTGCTTTCCGCTCAGATTTCCGACGTTAGCGCCTCTGTGTGTGTGCACCTATTTTCGTTTGCTATATGGAAATGATCTTCTGTTTCTATCTACTCTATGCTCAACTGTCAGGGGACTCGACGTGATTGCTCCGTAAATGAGTCATGGGCTAATTAGTCGGTCGGTATTAAATTGTCGTGAGCCGTATGATGGTATGAGGAACAAGTTATTGTGTAGTTGTGTTTTGTTGCTATTGTCTGTTTGATGAGTTCGGGAAGTACGCGCTGTTAGGGCTTTGAATTGAGTTTCTATATTGTTGGTAGGGGCCCGTTGGTTGGGATACTTTCAGGGCGAATCGCGTATGAGCAAATTGTAGTTGAGATGCGCATTATCTGAAACAATTATACAAGGTGTTACAATTAACGGAAGACCTGAAAATAGTTTGTTTTTAATTGACTACTGAATCGATTTCAGTAACTTTTAATATGGGTATTTTGTTTTTAATTAAATGTTTTGACATTCCTACCGCTGGCGCCGTTTAAGCCAATATAAAATCAATTAATTCTAGGCAATAAGAATCAATTTTAAATTTTAAATGCATATAAGTAATGCTGGGGCAACACATTTTTCTTAATAATAACAGTAAGCTTTAAAAAAATAAGTTTTGGTCATTGTATTATGGGGGTGTATGAGGTCTTGTGTTGATCTGTTACACCTTGTATACCGTCATTGTGGCTTTCAGAAATCTTTAAAAAGAATGATGATCTCAATAGAGAACGACTAAACTTACTTAAACTATCAAATATATATTCATCTATATTTGGAACAAAGTACTAGGAAGTACAATATTGACACAGAGTACTTGCAATCTGAACTTGACCATTTACAGGAGAAACTTAGTTCAATAACTAACAGATATAATACCTCAGAAGATCTCATGAGGGAATATTATGTTGGCAATGAATGAGCTGGTCAACTCACAAACAAACAACTGTGAGTAGTGTCAAACCCGACCATTCATTGACAACATGTAAATCCACCTTACTGCAGCCCTGTGTTGATTTGACATTTCCTGATATTAGTAGTTCCAATAAACAGTGTAAGCAAATTGGAAAAAATGATATAGTGTTATTCTGCGATGAGATTGGAAAATAGTTAGGCAACTTGTTGACAGATGAATATCTGGGACATTCCATAAGAAATTACTGTATGCCTGGTTATTCCTTATTTAATATTATGAATGAAATTATCAAATGTAATTTTAACCAGAACACTACATTGTTAATTTTTATGGGTAATAGGGGAAATGTGAACAAAGGAGAATAGCTCCAATATTATAGACCATTAAGTAATCTTAGTTTAAGTAAAATTGTGTTGTTTACATTCCCATATAGTAACGGTTTGCCACAGGAAGAAAATAGGTTAAGATTCGAAATTAATATGACATTGCATAAGCTGACATTTAATAATAATTTGTTTCATTTAGTTGATTCTAACAATTATGTTGGTAATAATTTGCATTTAACAAAAGGTAGATATAGTATTGTGATGTACTATCTTTCTAACTATCATAAAAGACAGATAGCTGTGTCACTATCATTTTTTTTTCCATTACAGCCAAGAATTTGGCTGAACAACTTGCTACTTTTGAGCAATGCAATGACATGTTTGACTATTCTGCCACTAATTTGGCAAATAACAATGACATTAATCTTCATTTAAATTAGAAATTAAGATAACATAGGCGACCTCTTGCAAAAATGTAAGGATGGAAAATGAAAGTGTAAAAAAATTACATAGTATCAACCTGGTGCATCAAAACATTCAAGGGTTTTTGAACAAAGATTTAGAAATAGATTTATTCCTTAACTGTAACAATATAGATATTCTTTGTATGACAGAACATTGGCTTAAAAGCCACCAGTTCATGTTTAATTTTAATAATCACCAGGTTGGCAGTTCGTTCAGCAGAATAAATGCTATACATGGTGGCTCATTAATTTTAGTAAGTAACCTGTTATAATTTAAAGAACGTAAGGATATTGTGAGCTTCTCTGTTGATCGGACAGTTGAAATAGCCTGTACAGAATTGGAGCAGTTTGTTGTATTAAGTGTGAACAGACCACCTTCAGGGTTGTATGGCTTCTTTGAAAAGGTAATGGATGAAGTATTACACAAGATTTGTAACTTGAACAAGTCCTTTATTATTTGCGGTGATTTTAATGTTAATTTATTGGATAACTCAGGTTATTGTAGTAAAATAATAAGTTTGATTCAGTCCTACAATATTGTAAACCGGATTTATGGAGCCTACAAGAATAACCCCTAGCAGTGCCACATGCCTAAATAATTTTTATACAGATATTATACCGAACCACAAAGAAATTATTAATTTAGGTACTAGATTCAGATAATTGCGGGTAACAGATTACAATTCAAAATCAAAATAAAAAAATTGGTTAAAAAGGATATCATTGTTAACCCCAAAACTGCATTTCGCCTAGAAGCCTTTAAAGTTAAACTCGTTAATGAATTACCAGTTTTGTCTACAAACGCTGATCCTAATCATCTATATGATGATTTTTTTAAGATATATTGTAAACAATTTAATTCCACTTTTATTCCCAAGACTATCTCGATTAATAGTAACGTCTCTTTCAGTGATTGGGCTACCATTGGTATTCATAAAAGTAGAACAAAACTTTATGAGCTGTACAATGAAAGGTCTTATGTAAACACTGCTGAATTTCATTTAAATGTCAGAAATTATTCTAAATTATTTAAAAAAAGTTTGTTGGATGACCAAGTCGCATTATTTGAGTTCAAAGATTAAAAACAGTAGTAATGTAATTAAAACGACTTGATATAGAAACTGAAAGGTCTAGTAACTGAAAGGTCTAGTAACCGAAATACTGACTACAGCCTGTCGATCAGTGACAAAATAATAACATCAAACTCACAAGTCGCCGCGGCATTTGAAAATTTATTCACAGGTATTCCCGTGTCAACTACAAAATCTCTAAACTCATCACCTTCTGTTGCTGTCTTTGCTTAAGGAAAATGTTAATGTTGGTGATTCAGAATTTCGTTTTGAACATATTAGCTATAGAGATATAATTAAAACCTTTCACACATTGAATGTAAAAAAGACTGCAGATCTATGGGGTGATTATGTAGAAGTCACTAAGTCTTTTACTGACATAGTAGCACCTACTTTAGCTCTTATATTTAATAATTGTATCGACTTTATGTGGCCTGCCCAAATGTCCTTTCTTTGGTATTGTTCGTCAAATCGTTGAGCTCCTCAAGTTCTGAGTTGAGCTGCATGATTACTGATACATGAGTGCACTGAATGGACAGGTCCACTCAATCTGTGTGGTTTTTCCTCAAAAGACCATTTCAGACACCAATTCACATGGTCTTCACATGATCTGACCAAGATTATGTCTGGACCTTAAAAGAAACTATGATCTCTGAGTTTGTTTCGGCCTTTCTTCTCAGAGTAGTCAGATAGGAAACGCTGACCTCATCTAGTTTAAAAAAATATGATTGACGTGTAAAAGATTTTGTACAAACCTACTTACAGAAATAAAATCATATATCATTTATCATGAAAGACTACATTTTATTTTAAAATATATTTTTTTCATTCATAATGAACCCTGTCGCAATGGAGCGGCGCATCTTTGGTTGCATTGTCAGCATGTGTAACGTTACAACAGATAAACTTTAATTAAATGTCAGTTTGATGAGCGGCGGATAATAAATGCGTCGTGACAACGTGGCCGGTATAACCAAATGCATTCAGTATCTTATACGGTTTAAGTTCAATTAACTTCCACTGAATTTTCAAGCAGTATACCAGCTAACCAGCTAACGATAACCTCAGCTACAAATGTGGGATATTTATTTTTAAACAAAAGCTTGGTTTTAATAGAATCAATGCAATCAATCCACTTGAATTTCCAATCAGACTGAAGTACTTTTCTTCTCAACTCACCAACGGTAAGCTTCTCAAGAAAACGCTTGTTTTTTACTTTTCGCTTATTTCAGATACAACAAGATACATCTTCAATTCAATTTTAAAAATCTTTCGCCCACGAATTCTCTCGGTTTCTCTGCTGTCCCAAAGGAGGCGTGTACTCCTGGCGTCAGTTGTTCAATCTTCATGCAAATTCTCACCCGAATGCATTTAAATTAAATGTTTTAAACATCGTCTGTTTGACGTCCCAAAGAGACTCTGAGCTAAGAAAGTCACATTGGTACATACCCATGACCTGAAGTACAAGAAGCAGCTATAACCCCCCGTACATGCCGACCACCTCGAGTTTGATCTCGTAGCCATCGTAAACCACACAGTTAGTATGTATTCCCGTGCGCTATATATTTTTATTTGCTAGCTTTGTATGCGGGACAAAGTAAACACAAGCTCAACTAGAATTCAACGCTTGACCACGGACAGAATTAAGTTTGTGGGACACTATATCCTGGCTGCTTTGCCGTAATCCCAGCGCTGGGCAACTGGCCCCACGTCGGAGAACTAACTCCGCCTGAGCTTACCTAGATTAGAAAACAAGCCGGCTAGTAAACAAGCTTCCGTTATGGCAGCTCCGAGAAAACTCTACACTTTAAGCAGTTTCAGCGGAATAAAAATACCAACAAAATCTTGTTTGAAGGCTTTCAAGCTTAAATAATGTGTTTGTGACGTCATACTGCGCCAATCTGAGCTACTGAAAAGTTGATGTGCATCCAGGTTGGAGGAGTAGGTAAAGCATTTTTTTATTAATAGAAACTTTGCAGAACATTCGACTATTTCGCTGTAGATTCGGTTTAATTCGTGTACGGTCATTACTTCCCACCAGTCTATCTAGTATTTATGTGCATGCCATGTAACTTAGCATCCCTTTTTTTCTATTCTATCATTCCGTGTCTTGCTTTTCCTTTTGCTATCCGAATAAAAAACTGTCCAATTGTAAAATACGTACTATTCTCGACTTTCCCTAAGACAGATAAGGTCCTCATCGGTCCGTGTATGTCCCATATCAAGCCGCGTATGTCCCATCTTCCACCATAAATGAAAGAGATTACCTCTTTCCTTGTTCATCCTCGCAATAGAGAGGTCAACGGCTGATAAAGACGGGGTTCCTTCCGCCTGATATGACGGCACTCACTTGTAGATGTTCTTGTAAATTATTCAAGGAACTGACCATCAGATCCAGATAGGCTTCTAAATTTGATGTCAGATCTCATAACTTAATAATTATAAGCTTGCGTAAATTGTATCGATATTAACTAATTAAAAATAATTTACTACTCCACTAAACAGCATTAATATTACTGCAACGTGAAACGAATTAACTTTGAGAATTAATTAATTGTTTAGTTACTTAAATTACAGATATTATAATGAATCCATAATGTAAATCAGCATTAAAATAATTACGGTTCGTTTGTAATTTTAATACTTTACCGCTATTTATTTATTTGGTTCACCAACAATTGTATACACTGGTACAAGTAAATGAAACAAAAGCAACCAATCATAATGAAGTTGTATCAATCACATATAGGTAAACTCTGCATGCACGCAAAGTTTTTGAGACTTAAAAAAAAAACACTATAGTTACTCAACATATCATGATATTTATAGCTGTACCTACTGATAGACGTCTTTCGACGGACATGATGGAACGCATTGTGCGAATTATGGAACTGTATAATACCCATATTATTTTACGTTTGTAAAATGCTGATTGACATGAAAATACGTTGAATTTTGGTTTTATATTTTATTGACATAATTAAATTATTATATCATGGATGGATTGTTTCAATATTGCAATATTTAATCGACGTGTATGCGTGCGCCGCGGCGGTAGCTATGTTATTTTATGTAACCCTTCGTCCGGCGCATGTCGGGACTGATGTGTTTCAATGGATAATGGTTCGTAAATCCTCCGCCGAAGCTTAATTAAATCATTACGCCCCATTTCCCGAGTACGATGAGCAGGGATGTGAGTGGTTTTAGCGTACAGCGAGGGGATTTTGTTTTAAAACATATTGTATGTAAATATTTTTGGGTTGGTCGGGGTTAAGTTGGGTTTGATTTACTTTCAAAGTTCTAAATTGCTCTTTATGTCTTGATTCTGTTGCTGAAGGCACTTAACTTTAAAGGCTCTACTGCAATTTACAATAAAATTCCTGGAGCATGCACAAAGAATAGAGGATTCCACGAATTGTTCTAAAGCTGTGAAGGCTCTTCCTTATACCAATCTGATACTATTGCCTAAAATATTGATCTCTCATCTTGCTTTCCAAAATCTTAGCAAATAATCACTTTGTTATTGAGCTCTCTGAAGATTATTTTTCGATTGCCCTGAGGAAGATATCTGTAACCATCACAGTTGCCCTAAAATGCAAAACATCTAACCCGTCACTTTCAATGTAGCACAAATAAACAAAACATCAATCAAACAATTTGATAACCAAATACAAAACAAGAAACACGGCAACATGATCACGGGCATAAAGCAATCAGTAATTAAAAGTTGGAAGATTCATCCCATTCTATTAACATCATAATGGAACGCCGGGAACCTATTAAAAACATAAAGTTTTCACTAATTAAGTTGGTACGAAAAGGGGCGACAGGGGTGATGTGGGGGCGAAAATTGAGGGGGGGGGGTGTAAACCCGTAAGCTGAATTGTATCAACATTAATTCATATTCCGTAATTCGTTTTATTGTTATAATTGAACTGGATTCTGTGATAAACAGTCTTTGATTGAGTTTGCAAATGTTGCTGCTGTTATCACCAACAGCTCCAACATTCGCAAACTACACAGATTACAGAGAACGGATTATTATGCGTTAGGCTGGAGTGGGTTTGCTCTGTCAAAGGGTTTGGTGTCCGCACTTAGTCATTGTGCGTGGGCCATGGCGGCTGTCGGTGGTTATTACAACCAGCCCGTTCCACCCAGGTCTTTTAAGAACGTCCGAATAAGATCTGGGTGCCCCGAAGGTTTCTGTTTTACTCTGGTCGACGCCTGTACATTCAAAGCAAAAATATGCGCAACGGTTTCCTCAGCCTCCATACAAGTCCTGCATAAAAGACTGTCCGTTATGCCTATTGTGTAAAAGCATTTGTTTAGCGGGCAGTGTCCCGTGGTGGTCCTGACCACCAGACGTAGGCTATTTCTGTCCAGGCGTAGTAAACGTCTGGTTAGCCTGCCATCCAAGGATGGGATAGTTTCCCTGGACTGCATGCAGCCTGGTGTCGAGGTCCACCAGTTCTCCGCTTGTGTATCGTTGAAGTCATGTAGCCACCTACGTAGCTGGTTGAAGGGGATGGGTACGATGGGTTTGGTTTGACAAACTGACGCGCTGGATGCCCTTCTAGCCATTTCGTCAGCTGCATCATTGTCTAGTGAAGTAGTGATCCGCTGTATCCTTTTATTCATAGCGCCGCCGTAGTCACGCCGGTGTTGCGGTTACAAACAGTTACTCGTTCTAGTGCATTGTGACATTTTAGTGTCACATTCGAGGTAATTTATTTATTACCTAGGGATTGGAGAATTAAGGCACTGTCGGAGAGTATACGTATGTGGGTGTCCGTAACTCTCCCGGCTTCTGGTTAAGGTCGTGTGAGAAAACGTCCTTTGATCCATCGGTAACTCTCAGCTCTTCCGGGCACGAGTGAACGTACTGGTCTTCTTTGAGTATTATTTTGTAATGCTTTTAAAAGTCACTACTTTCAGGCCTTATCGCTGGGTGATACCATCATGGGCTGTCGTTTGATCGCATCTTTCTTGAGATGCGTGTGTGGTTGACTCTAGAGTCTTTGCTTAGGGTTCCTGCAATGTTGAGCCTGAAGGCAGCCCGTGCATTGCCTGTAGGACAGCGGTAGGTGTAGTTCTCATACAGCTAGGATTGCTACACAAGCGAACCACTGCAGTTTTTCGGATCTTCTTAGGCTGTGCTCAGGTCTGTTCTGGGCCACCAGACTAATAAGCCGTATGTGATAATTGGTCGAATAACTATGGTGTAGTAGGTGAATTTGGAGCTAATCCCAGTGCCCAATGCCTTCCAAGCATTCGCTTGCACTGCCACAGGGATATGCTGGCTTTTGTAGTTGAAATGTTTTACTCAATTCAGCTGTTTGTCCAAAAAGATGCCCAGCCTCATGTGTTTGGTTTCAGTCGACAGGCTTTGAGTTGTACCAATTAATTGTGGTAGTTGTAGTGTCGTGATTTTTCTCTTTTTTGTGAAGAGAATGTTCGGTTGTTTTTGTAGGATTTACTGATAGTTGGTGTTTATTGCAACAGTCCTCTACCATTGCCAAGGCTTGGCTCATGAGGTTGCACAAGGTATACAGATATGATAATATAACATTAATTCCGCCTAAATATCATTTCTATAAATTAATTTTACAAAAGTGGATTTACTAATTATCTTTGTGTCTCTTAATGATTTATTTAGTGAAGCACTTTAAGGTACAAAGTGAGTAAATTAATCTAATTAACTTCTGTTTAATGAAAGTTGCGGGAGATAGATATTTCTGAGAAAACCGTGAAGGTCTTTTCAACAATTTATAGGTCGCCTGTTGCCCCCCGTCCTCATAATACTTTGTTACTACACAAGGAGCTAGAAATTATAAATACCTTATAATTTTCGTTCTTCGTCTCTGGTCTTGAATCTTGGAGTCCCTTTTAACACTAACAACTGAAGTATGTTTGCTCATTAAAGATGTCTCAAGGACACTTTTCTTCTTTTGAAGTGGCACACCCTAAGTATACGAAGTTAGTTTATGTTGTATTTAAAAGGTTGCTAGTCATCAGGGTTGATAGATGAGCTGATCGCACAGTCACTACTTAAAGAAGGCAGTAATCATAACCATGTAACAGTCCATTGCTGACCATATTGCACTCCGAAGAGGAATACGGAACATTTGAATAAAATTATCTTAAGTATATTATGTTTTCAAAATGCAGGTAACCAATTCTTGAAAAATTCACACACTTAGTATTAACTTCTTTACAGTTTAAAACTAAAGACATACATCTTTTCAACTCTAAATACTTTCACAATCCTACTGCAGTCCTAGTGGCAATAACACCATTAGACCGGCGATGCCACCGCGGCGCCCCCATCACATATCGTGCTATTCCCTCATTGACACAAGGTCAGCTAGTGTGAGGTCCCCCATTGCCCCCATTGGCCAATATTCGCGATAATATAGTCGTTTACTCGGATATCTGGGTCACAAAATAGATAGATACAGTAGGCTAACTCAATACAACGTGATCTCAACCAAATGCCCCCGCGTCCTAATCAAAAGCGATCGCCGCACGAGTACGCGATCGTTTGTATTAATCATGACGAAAAAACGCTACTTGATTGATCGCGCAAGTATGTCATATTCTATATAGGATAATCTCTGAGAGGCCAGAGTCTGTCCTGGGGAGATCCATCCAGCTTTGTTACAAGATGACACTGTAACTATGATTATATTGCAATTTTTTTTTACATGTTTAGTGATTTTACTAATTGATTTTTTTAGTATGAATGATGATTTGATTTGATTTTAGTACTCACTAAGCTAGTTTTAACAACTTTGTTACTAACAATTATGGACAAATACATAAGTCTGAAATAAATGATTTTAATCTAATTTTAAAATTCATATTAAAAACCGCGACAATCGGTTTTAGTTAGGACGCGGCCTGTCCGTCGCGTTGTAGAATGCATAGCTCGCTGTATGTAGACACGAGTCTACGATTGCGTGCTTAGGTCATTGCATGGAGCCGCCCTTCTGTGCTATCTGTTCTGTGTCTCGGTACTGTACAGACAGTGTTAGGAGACACGGCATGTTGCGTGATCGGCACTAGCACAAAACATGTGTATTGTGTGTCTATTTAAATTAACAACTAAATTGATTTTTGAAAACTTTTTGATTGTTTTTGCAGAAAGGGAACGTTACGATTAAAGTTTTTATCAACCTATCAAACTAAGGGAATTAATCAAATGGATGTGATTGTTTTTGGGGTGTTTCTTCTTTGTAAGTAGGTGTCCATGGGAACTTTGTATGGTATGGTCCTCGCCTGAGGGGAGTTCATTCGTATTTTCTATGTGTTAAAGTTATTGTAGGTTAAGTTATTTTGTAACTAGATATTAAGATATTATTTTACCTACGTCTATTATGTAATTGAAACGATACTGTCTTGATATTTTAGTGTACACAGTAACGATGAACAGCCCCAGGACTCCACAATACCAACAACCACAAGCTTCCTTTATTAAAAACAATATTATTGGGTCCTGTGTACAGTACATAACTTATTCACAAACTAGCCCTTCCTCTGTAAACAGATACGGCAAACTAAACTCTAAGTAAATAGCCGTAAAGTCCTGTTTGCATTGGGGATTTAAATTGGGAAAGTTACGCCATGTAACCGCGATGCAAACTAACAAAGGGGTACGGATAACATTTTATGGTAGTTTTAGCTTTGACTTTTGCAAGCTGATTTAGGAATTAGGGAAGGGAAGTGCTGGTAATCTTGGATTTATAACCTTTTCTGTGGTTCTAAAGTGTACGGAAACATACTTGCGAATCAGTTAGTTAATGTCTGAAACTACCAAGACCTACATACTCTTGAGAAGAGAACCATTCAGTGGAACTTACAACAGTGTCATGATTGTTAGGATTCTGTATCTCAAACGAAAAAAAAAAACGGGAACCCTTATAGGATCGCTTCGTTGTTCGTCCGCCTGTCCGGATATTTGTCAGTCGGTCAATATACTTTTTTTTAGGTATGCGTGGAGGTATCAACTTGAAATTATTATCAAATTTGTGAAAAAGGCCCCTTAGAGATCTAAAAAAATCAAGCTTCTAAGTTAACGCAATACGGCTATTTATGCGATATATTTAATAAATTATATAGGGTTCCTCCCCGTTGACCTAGAATCATGAAATTTGGCAAGAAGCAAGGTCTCACAATAGAAGTAAAGAAAAGGGTGTGAAAATTGCTCATTTGTAGTTTTATTATATAAAAAATATGATTTGCGATTTAAAACTTACTTTACGACGACTTACTTTACATCGATGTATGTGAGAACATGTTTTTCAACTACAATATTAAGTTTGTTTGTGGGATAAATTCATCCCAACCACAGAACCCTGCAATATGTATGGTCCGACATGCACTTGGCCGGTTTTTTTTTTCAATCTGAGATACGTACTTCTAAAGCTTACTGTACTCATAATTCAAGTACGAAAACGTTTGTAAATCTTTGAACCAAGTGTTTCTCTTGGACTCAACAAATACTTCTGAATCCTGTACCCACTGCATTTGGTTAAAAACTAGTCAGCGTCAAAAAATAGCTTATTTACAAAGCTACAACGTAGTTAAACTTAAAAATATAGTTCGAATTTCAGCAAAAGGTACAAAGCGTCGATTGGCAATTGTGTTCATGACTTAAAATCCTTAATTCTTAACACAAGCATGTTCGCTTCAGTCGGTTTCAAAAGCGCAAGCATCACTCTTTGATATACTTGTAAAGAGTAGCCCAAAGTTGTGCTTAGACTGAGCCAAAGAGAATGTGTAGTTTTGTTTTAGTTATATCCGCAGTGAGCAGCTGTTGTGTGCTCAGTCTTTTTGATACAGCATTCTTTAAAGAAAACTGTAAAATATGAACGGTTTAATGTTCTAGCAATGTTCGTATGTTGGTCGTTTTTATTGTTTCGTTATTCATAACTACCTACCTACGTTTAAGCTTATAAACGACGTGTTTAGACACTAGACGTATTTCATTGTGCACATTCCTGATATTTCTTGCCATTATGGGCTTCCAATTATGTGCCAAAATGTATCCCAATGTGCTTTACATTGGTCGCGCAACACGCATAAAGACTGAAGACTAAAAACAAAGTTGAGGTCCGCAAAGAAAACAAGGTACGACTTATATCAATAGCACAAACGCTTGTTTGACATGCACCGAACAAAAAACGAGTTCTCTATTTAAAAGCATGAGTCAGACACAGAAACACGAAGATCAAACGTGAAAAACATTATTGTTTTTTTAAAACAATGTGCGCCAAAAACGTGCGGCGGAAACGGCGAAACCGACTTTTTATTGTTCTGCTTAAACTTTGAAAAGGTCGCAAAGTTTTGTAGAAAAAATACAGGCCAACAACTGTGGTTGTAAAAAAGAAAATTATCGTGGTAACCGACCCTTTGTTTGTGTAAACGTTTATGAGTTTCAGCCGTTTTCAGCGAGTTCGCAGACGGTTACGATTCGTCTTCGTTAATGTTTCAAGGTTAAAACTGTTTCGTTGTGATATAGTTGCTATGTGGGAAAAGTATGTGTGCTTTGTTTTCCGTTCAATGAGCCAACCCGCACTGGGCCCGCGTGATGTATTACAGCCCACTCCCTTTTGAGGAGAGGAGGCCTGAATCACAGCGTCACAGCAGTTTTACAGCCTGCTAATGGGTCGATACAGTGCTATGTTAAGCGGAAAATATGAATTATGTTTACGGTTCCGTGAGAGGACAGAGTGATAGAATTAACTCAATTAAGTATTAATAGGTAACTTGCTTTACTAAGTAAAAGCTGAACACAAAAATCTTTTCATCCTTGTGAACTACCTAGAACAGAAATGCAGTAGGTATATATTCATCATCTCGATTATTGAAAACAGACATCATTACGCAGGCCATTTTACTGATATTTAAAAAAAAAAAATTGTCTGGGTCCACACAGTTGATTTGTAAAACCTCCCTTCATCTACACGAAAAACACAGCAACGAGCCCCAAGACATTAGAATGGGAGCACTATTTCTATTCACCTCAATTTATCTCCGCAACTGGCCGAACTTGACACACTTCTCAGTCCCGTCGTCAGCTAAAATGGGGTGTCTTTGTGATTTTTCACATTCGTTCTGTGTGAAGGGCAAGTGGTATTAACGGGGGAGTGAAGAGGAAAAGGGGGTGGTCAGTACAATGCGCTCGTTAGTTGTCACCCCTTTTGTCTCGACAGCACCAGGTCTTTTGTGGCGACACTTACAGGGAAACCTCGTTACTGACCGTTTTCGGTGAGGAGGCGAGTTGGAGGAACCGTGGGAAATGTTAGTAGTAAGTGGGTATGCAGTGCACCATATTCAGATATTCCGTATCCGTAAAACTACATATACCTAAATTACAATGTAGTATTGTTCCAAGTAGAAAGATGCTTAACAAGATCAAATAAATAAACTGAAGTTATTAGCAGTAAGGGAAACTTTTGGAGAATTCTTCGTTTCAGACGTTTTTTTTTAAATATTCAATTCGATTGAGCCCTCCCTATCCTACTTAGTACTTGTAAAATAATTACTTCTTGAAAAGAGGCAGATCAGCACCCTAATTGCGTAACACGCGATTAATCATAATCGGTTTCATTTTGACATTTCAACAATATTCATTGCGTTATTTACGTTGTTGAGCAAACACATTTTTCGAACATATGAAGCAATGGTTTAGCCATCTGTTTCAAAACGAAACAAATTATGATGAATCGTGAGTTACGCAATTAGGGTGCCGGATCCCATTAAGAAAACTAGTTCAAACAGTGTTTGATAAGACCGTGCCCCATGGGTATTTCAAGGCTGCTCAAATCTATCCAGAATCAAAAATATAAGTACTACAAGTTAGAGTCAACGCATTCAGACACAATACAAATCTAGGCTCGCGAAGCACTAGGATTTAAATCAATTTTGTCGACTTTGTACAGTATCTTTAATAGACTACGGTTCTCTGTCAGTTTCGGGGCAAAACCGTGATATGTAGAGGTTTTGTTTTTGGTGTTCTTTTTTACCCGCTTGCGGGTCGCAAAGGAGGGTTATGTGTTTTTGTTTAATATCATAACTATCTGAATTCTGTTAATGTCGTTATTTACCTTATGAGATTAGCTAGTTATGAACGTTAATTTAGTATAATTATGTTTTGAAATGAATGTGCTACAACCCTAAACCCTTAGCTACATGGCTCTCCCTCGGTCTCCTCTACATACTCGTAGTAGATACTTCAAGACTACGTCATAGTTATCTTGTCCAATAGCCGGGAGCATTCCAATTAACGACTACAACTAGTGGCACGACGCGCATAACATTCAATGTTTTTGATTAATTTTCATATTGTTAACACTTCAGTCATCGTTAAATTACAAAGTGAACATTATAAAGACTGAAGAGCTATTCTATATTTCTAGAAGCTTCTTCTAAATAAACGAAGCAATATTTATCAAAGATCGTACGAAGTTGCTTTCATTTAAATTCTATCAAGAATCTCGATAATTTGTAAATGTCACTAAACTCGAGTTCTTCGTGACTTTAACAGGATTCTAAAAAGCCAAGGTTCTTCAAAATTTTCTTTTTTGTTTTAACTACGACAGCAAAACTAACACAACTTACTTTTTAATGAAAAATCTTTGAAAAATAGATTTAAGATCAACATGATTATATTTAATAGGTATAGCGTTCTTTGAAGTAAAATTCTAGGATATAAATTTGTTTTTTCTACTCAATTTGCTTGTTATACATTTACGACAAATATTAATAAAACTGTTATTTATCGGTACCTAAAGAAACGTAAGGTTCAGCTTTTATAAATTACCTAAATGCTAATTAGCGACCGTTTTTTGATTAAATCTAACACTACCAAAATATACACTGGATATGTAAAGTAAACCCAGCTTTACCTACAAGGCAATATCTCGAGTTATGTCGTTTATATTGCTTTAAACATTAAATTAAGATGTAGCGATTACAGTAAGGTCGGCTACACGCGTGCGACTCGTCGCTTCCTGGGCGTGTCCCTGTCTGTCGCTTGTCTCTGTGGCGTCGCGTTGCGCTAGATTGTTAGCCCACGTGTCATAACCTGACGCCGTGTTAGTGTTTGTCAACGGGAAAAGAGACGGATCCGTGTTTTAATCATCTTTCCATGCGTAAATATTAAGAAGTGTTACGGAAAATTTAAGAAATAACAGTAATAATAAATTATGATATTTTAGGTGTTACACGTTCACTATTAAATGAAAATTTAAGAAATAACAGTAATAATAAATTATGATATTTTAGTTGTTACACGTTCACTAAAGCAATTCCGTATTATCTGTCCATGGTTTAGTTTAAAGGTACTACAATTCTAAACATATGCACTACGCAGAACGTCGTACAATTGTAGGTACCATCTTATAATTTTTTTCATGTAGAAAATTTTGTATCTGGTCTGTATGTGTTTGTAAACAATGAGAAGACGTTAAAAACGTTAGACATATATATATATATAGCACAGCGGTGCCCATACTTTTTCTTAAGGAGATCGACCGAACAAAAATTTACGACTAAGAGATCGACTTTTTAACCGTTTAACCCACCAAATATCGCCCCCAGTGGGTTCCCGCATGGTGGTTACGGGGGGGCTCAGTAGTCGTGGTCACCCTCCCACGGTGAAGCGAAGAGGAACCCCAAGATGGGGCCACTCGTCAGGGCTTTTGCCTCCAAGCCGACGACGTAGCGGCTAAAAAGTAGGTTGCGGTGAGGTGCATCGCAACTGAGGCGGGCCGCGATGTCGAATGAGAGGCATCGCGGCTGAGGGTTACAAGCTGCGGCGGAGGAGGAGTGCCGGTACTTTTGGGTAGCGCTCTTCCCTTCCGTGGCCTGGGCAGGACCGCCACCGTTTGATGGCGGACGCGGTGGGGCCGAAGGGGAAGAGGAGTGTCGGTATAGCGTTGGCCGCTTCCCTATCCCCTGCGGCCGAAAAGTGGTAGGCGGCAGGGCCATTGCGCTGACCCGTCGCAGGGGGACCAAGGGTGCCAGGCACGGGGTCGCCTGAGGCCCTTATGCTACTTGGTTCCTGGGATGGTCACGGCCTGCCATGTGTCCTGGTGCGCCGAACTGGTGGGGTCCGCAAGGGCCGATGTCTGCCAGGGGTGCGGGTTGTTCGAAAGAGATACCGCGGCCCCTGGCAAACAGGCAACTGAAGGAACACGGGTGGGTTTTAGTCAGTAAAAGTCTGACACACCCTCCTGCTACACCCAGAGCGGGAGAAGTTATTTGATGATTTTCCACCCTCAAAAAAAAAACCCACCAAATATTTATATAGAAAAAAATGCATTTCAGTAAAACTACATTGGGTGCAAAGTGTCAAATGTGTATACATTTTTTAATCATCCAATATTACTAAAAGAAATTCAAATATTAGTGGTACAATATTTAAAATGAAAAATTATCGTGATGCTGATGTCAAAGCATGATATTGGTGGTCTTCTGCAAGATGTTCGTAGTTACGAATATTCTCAGTTAAAGCTAGAAGCAAGCAGGCTGTCAGGTGACCGTCATTTGGATAGTAATTTTTTAACTTCATGTTTCTGTACGTCGCTTTTTTCTTTAGCATAAAGCTACCGTTTTAAGATTGATCACTGATCATTTTAGCTATCCTCGGCGATCGACCTTAAAACCTCTCGCGATCGACCGTATGGGCACCTCTGATATAGCATATTTAGTTAGGCATAAGAAAATAGATAATTAATAATATAATAATCGGAGCGTCTCCTGAATCCCCACATGGTTGGGGTGCGCGGGCGTTAGGCGCGCAGTGGGCGGACGCGTATAAATGACGATATTATTTTAGTTAATTAGTGAGCTCGCCGCCGCGTCGTGTCATGTATTCGTTACTGAGAATCGTACAATACATGTTGCCTAGACTGCAGTGTGAGCAGGGCGTTCCAAAATACTTCGTGAACTCGGATTTTGTTATGAATCACTTCTGAATTTTTTTACTCATAAGTGTGAAATGTGTAGTGTGTTATACTTGTAAAGTTGCCACGCTGTTGAACAAACGGATGTGTAAAAAAATACAAAAAGAAATTGTTACTAATTGCACTAACAATCATTTATTTACTTACTTACAATCTTTTTGTGATTTAAAGAAATCCTCGGTAAAGAATAGTGAAAATATGTGAGGTGTCTGAACTAATGTTAGAGCTGACACAATCAATCTTATGGTAGTGACAGACGACACGGCGACCGTGTTCACAAACTAAACTACGCGGCTCTTAGGCAGGGAGCTGGTGCGAGCGTTCTTCATACTTACCCGCCGTATTTAATTTAAATATCAATGTAACTTTAGTTGCAATCGTAGTTCCCGTATTTTGTGTTGTTTGGAATCTTTATATTATAATAATAACATACATTTATTGAACTTCTTTCTTCACTTTCAAGAGAGCGAAGTTACTTAGTTGCTTTTCCTTTATAGATGAACGGAAAACAAAAAGACTGAAGAATTTTTACGTTAACAATCTAGAAAACAAACATTAATCATTGCAATTAAAAGGTTTTACAGAATCCTATGTTCAGAAAATCTTCTGCATCAACTCACGCATTTTATAAATAAACCAAAAAATAGAATTAAATAGTAAAATAAAACAGAATGAACAGTTTCAGTTGAGTGCGATTTAAAAAGTAAATTGAACGGAACGGTTAACTCGGTATTGACCAGTTAGGTCTGGTTCAAACTGCATAGTGGCCTTGCAATCTCCGAGTCGTTGCATCGAGCTATATCAACTAGAATTACGTTGCTATACTAAAAAATATAGGAACACAACGGTTTTATAATAACTAAATACAAGCATATCAGTAATTAAATCGTCTAAGATCGTTAACGCGTAGGTGGACCCTCAATTAATGAAATACAAGAATATCACTTAAAATACTCTTACTATGCAATCTGAGTCCAAAATAAAGGAGATAAGTACTCCCCATTGATGTACAAATACTCTGTTATATATCAATGGTACCCTCTCAATTCCCTGAAGCATCGTTAGGAGGCTCTAAAATTTCCTGCTTGGACAGGCAGCGTGTCTACCTGTATTATAACGAACTTACTATTAACCTTCCAGACTTGAGGGTGGAAAAATGCGTTAAAAATAACGTCTCAAAAAAGAATTCACAATGTGTACAATTGGTCTTTAAATGATAAATTATTTTATTTCTGTAAGTAGGTTTATACAAACACTTTTGCACGTCAATAGAATTTAGAATGGAACATCCAGATTCTATACGTGAGTGACTATTGAGTTCAGTGTAGGCTAGTTCGATACAGTTAACAAACGGTGCGAACCTTCAAATCACACGGATCGTTTCCCATGAAATAGCTTCACCCACACCTGGGCTCCCTTCACCTGCTAACACTGAAAGGTCACCTACAACTGTACCTAGAGAAACAAACCGTCTATTTAGTATATCAATATTCAAGGCTGTACCTCCATATTTAGGATAACCCTGCTATTCATAACATAATACCCACCCGACACGACGCACCGACGACACAGATTTTATAAATGAGCTACGAGGGCGGAATACGCGGCGCAAATGGCGATAGTCGTTACCAAAGTTACGTAAACACGCGTTACGTTTAATTATATAATTAAATTATTACAAGGAGCGTTCGCAGCGAGCATAAATTCACGTAGTACTGCCTGAATTGTTAATATTGTATTTAAGACCGCCATTACGCTAAATATTTATGGTGCCAGATTTCCGCCGTGATCACTGTCGATGTATGTGATTAATTAGTGTGTATGTGTATGTACGTGGGGATGTGTGTGTGTGTGTGTGTGTGACCGAGTTATAGAAATAAATAGAATACGCTCGTTAGTCATAATTATTATTTACGTTTCACTATTAAATTCGCCAAAAGTGAGGTGTAGAATAAATAAAAAAATCAAAATCAAAAGTCATTTATTCAAACTAGGCTGAGACTCAGCACTTTTTGAACGTCAAAATTGCCCCAAAAACGCCCGCCCTTCACAACTTCCTAGTGCTTTAGCTGGGAAGAAGAAGTAGCGCAACAAACTGTCCAGTAACACAGCTGTCTGTTAAGTAAGAAGAACTTGATTTTGTACAATAATAGGTAAGTAATTACTAAACAAAACATAAAATTTATTTTAATTTAAAATTTATTTTTAAATAGGGAAAGCAATCCCTTGTCGTCTGTTCCCGAAACGAGTCCCATGCAATCAACACTGCCATGCGAGTGCTTACTAGAAACCTGTATCAAATCGAATTTTTAAAAAATACGACCCAGAACCTTCAGTGGGATCTGTATGGAAATCAAATCAGATGTAGTAAATGGCACTACAACTTACTATTACACCGTTCAGAGCATATTTACTCGGATTGGACGCTATACACAACCACCCTTGCCGCCATTATTCCGCACATTAACACTCCATTCGCCCACTACTCTGCGGCCAATAATATGATTATTGCGTATGTGCGTGTGTGTGTGCGAATATAATGTGTGTGTCAGCTGCCGGTTCCCACGCTGTCGAGCGACGGCTGTGAAATTAATTACGGCATGTAAGTAATCAGGTAACTCGTCGTTACGATACCTTTGAATCTTTGAACATGTTTTGAATTTTCGTCGCGATACACGTGTGATTACGCACCGATGATTTCTCAGGTGTTGGTATGCTATACTTACAAGTTTAATTAGTACTAATGATGTTAATGTTATCTATACATACATACATACAGATAAATAAAATTGGAGTGTCTGTTTGTAATATTACAATAACCGCTTTTTACTAAATGCATATGGATTTATACACGATACATATACCAAAGAAATAGTTTTTTTTTTTTAATTTTTGTCTGTCTGTTTTTTTTTGATCCGGCTAATCTCTGAAACAGCTGGACCAATTTTAACGGAACTTTCACTGGCAGATAGCTCATGTAATAAGGAGTAACTCAGGCTACTTTTATTTTAGAAATTTTATTTATAAATATACAGGAAAAGTTTTTATCCAATGCGCAAACTGTAACGATGAATTCATTATATCGTTCTAGACCCCTCAGTGCAGATTTTTTTTGTCGGTTATACAAGATTAAAACAAGATGCTCCATACATTTTGACCGCGTATATTGCACTTTTCAATGAAACAGCAGATTTTTTTTTTTAAACCGGCGAGAAATTTCTTCACTGGGGGTCTAGAATGGTATGCTGAATTCATTGTTAAAGTTTGCGCACTGAATAAAAACTTTTCCAGTATATAATAAATAAAATTTCTGAAATAAAAGTAGCCTTAAGTACTCCTTATTACATGACCTATCTGCCAGTGAAAGTCCCGTCAAAATTGGTTCAGCTGTTTCAGAGATTAGCCGGAACAAAAAAGACAGACAGACAAAATTTTAAAAAAAATCTATTTCTTTGGTATATGTACCGTGTATACATCCCACCAGTTATTGAATAATTACCGTGAGCATAACTATGTAGCTAATTAGCTATGTATGACAGCGAAACATTATTTTCAGGGGATAGGTACGAGTCGCTCTCGAGTTTATTTTATTTGGGAAACTTACAGCTAACATAAACAATGTTATTAAACAATATGAAGCTGAAGGCCATTTACAAGTTTCCACTGATAAACACTTAACTTAAACAACAACAAAAAACGGTCGAAATAATATGTTCGAAAAAAGATAAGGTAAAACAAAAGAAGGCGGTCTCTTAGACCACTGCTACACAACGGGCCGGGCGCACGGCGCGCATGTTACGGGTTCATTCGGGAACGTTTCACGAAGCGCTACTATTAATACCAGACAATCGTCCAACGACGCACTGGTAATTGCGAGAACACGTTATTTCTGTCTGTAGGAAATACAATGACTGAATTAAGCAATAGTGGTAAATGGTGTACAGAAATACTCGATTTTATTGAATGGACTATTGCTAGAATAGTGTCTAATTTGTCTGGTTGTGAGCTTAAAGTAATATGTTCACAGTCACAGTGATATAGTCGCCGGCACTATTTTTATGCGTGGTTTTACTTACGACTTTGCTTGGCAATGAGCTGGAAGACAATTCCTTAGATGCCTGATTTAGCATGGTTGCCTGTTATCTATGAACACAATCACGTCACATAATTACCACAGTTAACAGAAATTAATTAGGTTTTAGTAATAACAAAACCAATTCAATCAGAAATTCATGTTGCACGAGTTACAACATTAATTATTATCAGAATGAGTTCAAACAGTTTGTAGACAGCTTAGTTTGTGAACCCTAGCCTATCCAATGTACGCAGTCTCCGCAAGTTAGGACATAAAGGTGACATTCCACAGTGTCATAATACGCTGGAATTTCACCCGCTAAGGCTTTCACACGTGCGTATGTACGTAGGCAGATTTAAAGCGCGGCTTTGCCTCTTAAGCACGTAATCTCGTGTGAATGGGTTTCAAGTATTCAAGCACTAAAAGAATTGTCTAAATCCTTTTATACTGTTTTGGTGGGATCGGATAATGCGAAGAAAATCGGTTTAAATACATCTTTGGTGTTGGTTAAACCTACAGTGATGGGCCTAGTAAAAATAAAATTGATATTTTTTTCTATAGGTAGTTCTTGTTTAACGGTTAGAGCCTCTTTTAATTATACGTCAAGAGATTTTGTGGTGATGGTCTAAATCCTCTTCGTCTGGGAAATTCAGAGAATTATTTTGTTTTTTCCCGAACATAGCAACAGCTTTAGAAGCCAACCTTCAGCGACCAGCAACGTTAAGAAACCAATTATTACTTTATTAATGACTTAATTTGAATGGCACCACCTGAACTTTGTCATCGGTTTATTAGTTCGGAAACAACGTCAAAACAACCGACGACTGCCGAGCGTTGACCGGTTGATAACCGAGGTGGTTCACCCGCCAACGGTTCTGTAAAATTCATTAGCAATGAGGACTTTCTGAATAGCACATTCATATCAATGAGAATCCCCCCCAGTGGGTTCCCGCATTGTCGTTGCGGGGGGGCTCAGTAGCCGTGGTCCGCTCCCACGGTGAAGCGAAGAGGAACCCAAAGGTGGGGCCGCTCGTCAGGGCTTTGGTCTCCAAGCCGACGACGTAGCGGCCAAAAAGTAGGTTGCGGTGAGGTGCACCGCAACTGAGGCGGGCCGCGATGTCGAATGGGAGGCATCGCGGCTGAGGGTTACAGGCTGCGGCGGAGGAGGAGTGCCGGTACTTTTGAGTAGCGCTCTTCCCTTCCGTGGCCTGGACGGGGCCGCCACCGTTTGATGGCGGACGCGGTGGGGCCGCAGGGGAAGAGGAGTGTCGGTATAGCGTTGGCCGCTCTCCCTATCCCCTGCGGCCGAGAAGTGGTAGGCGGCGGGGCCACTGCGCTGACCCGTCGCAGGGGGCCAAGGGAGCCAAGGGTGCCAGGGTAGTCTGGGGCCCTTGTGCTACTTGGTTCCTGGGGTGGTCACGGCGTGCCATGTGTCCTGGTGCGCCGGACTGGTGGGGTCCGCAAGGGCCGATGCCTGCCAGGGGTGCGGGTTGTTCGAAAGAGATACCGTCGCCCCTGGCACACAGGCAACTGAGGGATCACGGGTGGGTTTTAGTCAGTAAAAGTCTGACACGCCCTCCTGCTCCACCCAGAGCGGGAGAAGTCATTTGATGATTTCCCACCCTGAAAAAAAAAAAAAAAAAAAAAAAAAAAAAAAAAAAAAAAAAAAAAATATCAATGAGAATTTCACTATTCACGTATTTAGTTTGTGGAGAGCATAATAATGATTTACTTTGAATACAGAAATGAAACTCTTTCGTATATTATTTGCTTTACGAGTTTATGTTACATACATTTTCATATTTCCACAGAGTTTTGATTTGCGAAACCCTTTGATTTCTGTGAGGGAATTATTTAGCAACAGTCCCCCATTCAGGTAGGTCGCTATTCACATCGAAACAAAGGGACGCGTGAAATAAATTCCGTCGTTTATCCGAGTACATACAGAGTAGCGCAACAATTTATAACTTTTATAACATTTTATACAACAGTCCCATAAACAGTAAATAAGAAACAGAAGGTGCAATACTGAAGTTATCATAACGTAGATGACTATTCTAATGCATAATACCATCATGATGGCTAACACGTAGGTACCTACCTTAAACACAAGTTTGACTTTTCAAATAAAATAAAATAGTTTACATCAATTTTTACAAATAAATCAAATGATTAAACCTGTGTAAATACGCTTTGTATCGAGTGCACCTTCTGCATGTACCTTTATAAAATAAATGTGTGAGTGGACATGTGAAAAATTGCTTCCATGGCTACGGTAGGTAACGGGTAATTATGTAGTAAATGGATACAAGGGTTTGGTCGCGATCGCTCGTGTAGCCAGCGGTTTATTAATTGCCACGTTATGGCCGTGTCACATGTCCGCCGATGTTCGGTCATGCTGCCGATTATGTGTTGTTGTGGTACGTGTATGCGGCTGGTGTTAGGTTTTGATTGACAGCCATATTATCTTGCTTGATTAGTAGCCTGAATAGTGTGGGCTCACATATGAAAGCACGTGTAGAATATTAGAGGCGGTAGGTACTGGTTTGATCAAATGTATCAGTATCTAGATAATCAAAAGTCGGTACAATTAATGCTTGCAACCACAATGTCAGCCAGTAATTAAAACAAAAACCTTTAATCATCGCTAATGATTGCAATAATAACATGTTAATAGGCGCGAGTTTAGATAAAACTGTAGCGTTTGAAAATATTCAGCTATTAAGTGAGTTGTTTACACTTTAAGGGGTAATTTCACTTGGTAATTACTTTTAATTGAAGATTGTGAGATTTTAAATGAGTACGCTTTTACTGTTTTCCATTTTGGACTAGAAGACAAATCTTTAGGTGTCTTTGCGGTTAGGAAGAATTATTATATTTGTTATGTTTATACAACTCAAAAGAAGGCGCACAACTGAAAAAGGTTATAATGTAATAATTAAGTAAAACTTGCAGTTACAATTACAATTAAGCTGAGTAGAATCCCACGGTAAAGCTTCTCTTGGTTAAAACTGCCTTCGTACCACCCTGACCACACATATCTCACACATATAACATCCACACTCTCCGCCGCTCAGTGCGCCTGAAAGGGAATCACCACTTGCCTCCACATTACGAAGCCTAGCTTCCATTTTAGGCGTGTGCGCAAATTTTGTGATGTAACAAATACGGAGCGGGATTGGCGAGGAACAGGCCGGGATGCGGGACGGGCGCGGGAAGGGCCCATTGCCCAATTTATGGATCCCGGGCTACTTGCGATTCAAGTGGCATACACCGCCTTTATAAAGATATAGGGCGCATTGTACTTAATGTTTTTGCCCGTATTTATGCTGTTAGCCGCTCGAATCGGAATCAGTTTAGAGATTTGCGCGGCTTACTGCCGCTTGCCCCTTTATGTTGGCCATCGTTATGATAAAATGCGGACGTAAGTGGCTCTTAAAGACGTTGTTGCTACACGCCGCTATTTGTGTGGATTTATCTGGTTCTTTGAAAATTATGTTAAGTGCTTCTGCTTTATTATCATTGGTATTTTGAATTTTTTTTGGTAAGGATTTAATACTCAGGTAAATTATGGAACGAAATAAATAACAGGCCAAAAACAAAAGTATGTTTTCCTAAAAATAATTAAAAATTTGCTTTCAAAAGTATGTTTTCCAAATAATTAATGTGTTTAAATGAATTTGGTTTTTTTTTTCTTACTTTCTGTAAACAAAGTCCCAACAACCGACCGTGGCTTTGTAGTTAACATAAATGAAATTACGTGTTTCATATTCTCAAAAAGATAACAATTAAAAACACATTAAGCCCCAAAACACCGTAAAAATTATCTCCCCTTTAAAAGCCGAATAAACATAGCTCAACCAACAGACGTAATCGAATCACTGCGAAAACTCTTTGGCACCGACTCGATAAACAATTAAAACCACGCACGACTCAGAACTATTCCCCATTAACAATTAAATTAGGAAATATCCCGGATCACCACAATCTCAACGCGCCCTACATTGATGGGACTCAGTCAGTGGTGGAAGTTAAATAAAAGTTCCCGGGAAAATTACGGAACTGTGCGCTTGACGAGCTTCCCGCAAATTAATATTAGTTCCAACACATCAGGGTGGATGTTTATTAATAAAGTCTAACTAAAAGCTGGTTTAGCTTATTGAACGTAGCGTCACCCTCGAATATTTAAAAATTAAAAATGCTTTTACTTTTATTTACATTTACTTGAAAGTCAACACTTAGGTATCTCTCAATTTCCATTTACCTGATTCTGTTATAACCCAACTGCTGAGCTAAACCACAAATACATTAAATCGTTTGCCAGAACAAAGCGTCGTCGTAGCGAGCTCAGTAAAAAGGTGAAACAGCGGAATTATACGAAACATTTCCGTGCGTTGCGACTATAAAACGCGGCAAGTTCCCGCGCTCCGGTCACCGCCATGCATCACTCGTCGTGCACGGAAGAGACATGGCCGAGGGAAACTGACCCTCCCTTTGTGTGTAAGAGTATCATGGGGATCACGTCTTATGTGGTGTGCCAAGATTGTTAATGGTTTTCCACATAGAGGTACAAAGTAAGTAGGAAAAAGTTATATTCAAGGATAGTTAAATGAAGGCTTCCAATAAAACATTTGAATACAGACTTTAAAGTTGTATTTGAAACAAAACAAATTGTAGAACTTCGCAAAAAAAATTAACCATTTATCTGAGTGAAATATTTGCCTTTGAAATATGTTAGAGAGTACCTACTAGAGAGATCTACTGAAAGATAATGAAAAGGTCTCTCATTAAATAACAACGAAAATAAATGAAATATAAAAAAAACATGACAAATCGTCGAGGTAAGTAATCCAGACGGCCCCTTAGAACGATGTCCTCGACATGCAAGTATGTAAATCTAGATAAGTCCAAACAATGAATATATTAAAACGAAACAAATTGCATTTTAAAAAGGCGCATTACACGAAACGTTTCCGTGTGTCGTAGCAATAAAACGGGGCGCGCTTCCCGAGGCCCGGGATCCCGGGGTCGTACATCACTAGCTGACGAGTGAGGAAAGCCGCTCTTTATTTATAACGCGAGTAAATACTGGCCGACTAACTCGCCTGTCTTCTGCTGTATGTGAACAGCCTTGGTACTTGAATTTATGAAAATAAACAAGAAATAAATCAGGATTATAGTACTTAAAATCGTTTTACTGAGCGCAATTACTGTGGTGTAGTGGGCAACTAGGGATTTCTAAAGAGCAAGAAAAATAAAAACAAAAAGTCATTCTCCTAGACAAATGATATTTTTTAAACGACCTACTTTTTAATGGAGCCGTACTATTACCGTAGCAACGAAATCTTTAGTATTTTTATAACAAAGGGATGAAAGGGAGGGTTGGCCTTGTAATTTCTACATTATTTTAATATTGAGGAGAGATATAAGAACCCTAGTTTGGACACTAATACACATGCACGCAAAATATTTCAGCGAGTTTGAAAAAAGTGCAGGACATAAACAATATTTACGAGGTACGGCTTACGGGTTCACGTCACATAACACTAGGTGAGTGAATTTTAATAGAAATTTCCACTCCTTACAGAAAGGGTTCAGTGATTAATAAATGTGTTCCACGCGAGCGAACAAACTACGAACTAACTAACTAACCATTTTTGGGGTATATTTAAGTCCTAGATATACCGATATAAAAAGCACCATAAGTTTAATTAGGTACTTTGAAATTGATGTAGGTAGTAAGTGTAGTAATAATATAGGTTTGACAAGCAAACTCTGAGGAGGTCTGTGTCCAAGCAGTGGGAAGATTATTTATAGATTGATTAATATAAGCAAATTTTCAGTTACAAATAGTTAATTATTTCGTGTTCCACAACCAATCCAACAAGAACACACGAAGATAAGAGATGTGAATCATTTAGTTGTGCGCAATCTGCTTGTTAAATGAAAAAAAAAATAGTTTTGTCATTGATGTCAGAAAAGAAAATATCTATTAGGTACCAGAGCGATGTCATTAATTGTATAAGTTTCAGTGTTATGTTGTCATGTTCCAATCAGAACGCTAATCCATAAAAAGCATACATACTTACCACTGTCACACAAGCAAGGCGGAACGGTATCTCATACAATATTTACGACGTGTACTTTTGACTGACACTTCAGAAGTGCGTCAGACTCACAGATATCACTAATAGTACCACCGACTGGCAGAGCTCCAAGACAGGAGTGCTGCTAATCGTGCGTGAGAGAAAGTTGGCATTCTTGCGTGTGTTTATATTGTTTGTGATACTTAGTGTTGGTTGGCGCTGAGAAGAGGGATATTTCATGGTAAACAAGCAGAGGACATGCTGGTGGTAAGTGGTCACCATCTACCGTCTATGGATAATGTGCAATATCAAGGGCATCGCAGATATGTAGTCCATGCTGAAGACATATCTGAAACGTTCACTACATTTGTCTGAGAGGGAAAACCTTCCATTGTTTCACCCTTCCTGTGGTCTGAATTTCCGAAATATTCCAAAAGATATTTCGAGAAGAAAATTTCAGTCATCAATCTACCATCTAACCCTTAAAACCACTACACAGAAAATTCTGCTTAGTGACACAATTTCGTATGGTGGCAGTAGTTCCCTATCGAGATCCTCGACAAAAATTCCAACTACTACTGCTGCTTCTTGGGTTCATTGGTATGCGTTTGATGAAATATCTTTTGTTAAGTTTGAAAGGCTATAGTGTTTCAACAGTTAAAGCAGGGTTCACTTGTTTCCTCCGGGAAATTAAAAAAAAACTCATAGAAATATGTCAATTACTCAATTTCGGGAAAAGTTGTCGGAGAACGATGACTTCTTAGCAATAAACGGTCTGCAGTATAGAACTTATTCAACTTTATTCAACAAAACAATTAACTCAACAAACTCTAACAAACCTATACAGTGCTCTTACCCGGTATGGTCAACCACTGAAGCTGAAATACTTAAGAGCCCAAAATAATGTAGTTCACCGTACTGGTCAGTTTGACAAGCTGTTGGCAACATTAGCAACGTGCTGGTCACACCGCCAAGGAGGGTTTCAGGCCAAGTACAGCACCATTTGGCACGCCAGAGTGAGTCATAAGCAAGTTTTATAATAATAACGTGAGTAATAATAAATTGCTAATTTTGAATGTGTCACTTTCAATATTTTTGGCTAATTTTTACGTCCATTTACATAATTTTAGTGACAAAGAATAATGAGAAACATACAAAGATATTATTTTCTTGTATTAATGACCTATCTCTTACACGTTCCACTCAGTACCATGAGGTAAGCCCGCAGTAGTACCTTATCATGTTAACTGGGGTAAGATCAATGACTCTGTATGTCTGCAGAGTTGACGAGAACCGTCTCCCAAGTTAGCACGTGTCGACAAGCCCAAAGAGTAGTCAGCAGTTAACTCAACTGATAGATTATAAGTGATTGTATGACAGACACGAGCTTATTTGAACTCTTAGTTAGTTTGTAGGCTATTTGCGGTATGATGTTGAATACCCAATGGTATTTTCCAATGTTTCCGACGAACAGTTAGCTATTTATGAAACGTACCTTCGAAAGGCTAGTCCGAAAAATTCTAACAGAAACAGTGAATCTAAAAATAAAAAATAAGTTACCATTTAATAAGAACATTCATAAACCACACACATTTTTCATCTCACACCGCTTTGCCCTCAAACAAAATTTGCATCTCTCACCCGCAGAAGCAGAAAAATCACAAGCAAAAAGTGAACCACACGAGGACACTGGCAGTGCGGGGACCAGCCGTCTGCCGGGGCTTCTCAGAATTACCCGTGCCTTGGTCGGGGAAAAATTGTATTTGCTTCGTAATTCCCGGACGCTTGTTAACAGAGTTTTTTTGTGATCGTTTCGAATTTCGCTTCGTAGGAAAATGTGCGCTAACGAATCCTCCTTTGTGTATCATTACTAACGGCAATTATGCGCAATGGAGGGATGGATTTAAAAAAAATGTACCAATAGAGAAATGTGATTCACGTTTCATGATTGTTGTTGTTAAAAATTGTTTGATTATGTGCCTACGTTTCATTTTAAGCTACACCCAGTTTGTATAATTTTTGTTAGCATTGTTCTGTTTATATATTTTTTTATAGCTTTAAATAAACACCATTATTAGACAAAGGTTTCGGCCTAGATCCTTTCACAACATTTTTATTGAATTCCAGACACCTAAAAATAACTGTAACCCAATTTTCATTCGACATTCATGTAGGACTTAATATTACCAATTTTCGGGAATATAAGCCAATACAATTTTATAGTTATGTATCAGAAAAATTTAGATCAAAGGCTTCGGAAAGAGATCGTTACAAATGTTAATGTGGTTGGAAACAATTGTTGGAACTGAGGGAAATATGACAAATAAAGAAAGAATTGTAGGCTTGATTGTATCGAACTTGTGGGTCCCACAATGACAAGAAATAGGCACACGCGCACATCAGTCATATATTCGTGACAATGGCAATAAATAAATAGTTATGAATTATGTTCGAAGCAATTATAACTCAAAGACTACATCAAACAGACGTGAAAAGGACGCGAACATCAGCTTTGAGTTAAACTACAAATGCTTGGCCTTTGGAGAATAGCGGATACTTTTGCTCTTCCTCTTGGCAAGAAGTATTTTGTGTAAAGTAAGCCTTTAATTATATTTATACGAATGTTTAATGTGTAGGTACCGGCTAATTGCGTTGCCGGGCCGATTATGTCACAAGGTACGTGCGTCCGTGACACGAAATAAGCACTTTAATTGAAACAACTTTTAGGGAGAGTGTTCCAGGTAGCGGGGTCCATACATTGATATTTTTAAAGTTTAGAATCAATATCAATCGTGAGAACAATGGCTGATAAAATATAACAATGCTTGTTACCGTTTAACGTACAAGCGAGGTGTCCATGGGATTTGCCATCGGCAACATCAATCCCATATTTAATTCCTTTAGGAGATAAATTTTCAATAATTCTTCCTTAGTGCTCACCGTCGCAAGCAATTTGAATGCAAAAACATGAAGTTTTTCCATTAAAATTGTTTATGTGCTCACCCAGTGGTTTAGGCAGTCTGTCAGTGAATGAATTAATGTTTTTTTTTAATGAACTAGAACCTATGTAACCACAGTTTAAAAAAAAAGTGCTTGTTGAAAAAAGTGTTGTTGCAAACGGTCATCTACTATAAATTACTGCAAAAATCTTAATGTTATTATCAAACCAACAACTCTAGTTTACATACTTTAAAAAGGTCCTACGTAGAGAAAACATGGAGTACTTCCTTTGTCAAGTGAACTAATTGGTCGCCAGCTAACATAATAATATTTATGAGGTAGATGTGGAGCAGCGCATTACGGTGGTCACGGCAACTTTATTCCGAATACAACTGTTTGCTCTGTAAACTGCATTTAATAACTTTGTACAGAACGTTGTATGTTTATGAAAATTATGAATGTTCAGGTTTAATATATCGTATCATCTATTTAGTTGGACAGTTTATTTATACTAAAACATCACTTTGTCACAGGCTAATAGTAGATCATTATTTGCCCAAAATATGGGCTGCCTTAACATATCAGCTCGATGGGGCAGGCAGAGGAGTAAGGAATAGTACCTGCACCTACATTTTACCTTATCGTTTGGAATTTAAGAAAAGAAAAAATAAACTAAGTATATTTTTCGCCTAATATCACAACATAGTGTACTCTTAAAACTGGAGCACAGTACAATACTGACTGGCGCTGTGCGTCAAGGCGTCTCCGGACGAAGTCTTATTCAGCGGGTTCTACTTCTGCTTAGGCTGCACATTACCGATGCATCGAAATGTAACCCTTTTACACTTTTAAAACAGTACACACCTTAACATAACCTATCACAAACTCCCTGAAAATTTCAGTCTACCAATAAATCCGGCAGATCTGTGGACAAATATAGGTTAACGATGATTCTGGGGTTAGGCCGGGGTCTGACCGGCTCCCGTCGATAATGCGCCCATTAGAAGGTGACGAATGTGTGTACCGAGCCGTTTGCCGCACTCGCCCCAAATAAACGAGACGCGTTAAAAATAATGCCGTGTAGACCCCACTTTATACTGTGGCATAAAGGAGGAACTTAAATACATGGCTGTTTTATGTAAAGGTTAATATTGTATAAATATACGGAGGTACATACTCGTATAAGTGGCTTAGGCTCAACTGCTAGGGAGATGGCAATGAAAAAAGAATTAATTTTACTATGTGAGGAAAGGCCTGTCTTGGAAAAACAAACAATCCAGTATTGTCTGAATTCGTAGTAAAAGTTGAGTTTTAACACCGGCATTGATAAGTTCTGACAATTCGGATGGAGTGAAATTGATAAGAGTTTTTACAGAGAAAGGGAGCAATTTTTTTTTGTTTTGGTTTCTTTCATTTCATAAATGTTTCGTACCAAAACATTGGAAACAAATTTTCACCGCAGTTTCTAAAAACTAGTGCTTACCTGCTATTGTGTACCTATACATTCAAAGCCCTTTCAATTCCTCGTTTTATTTGAACACAGCCCGAATTATTCAAGAATCCATTTCGAGTAAAGCAACTACGCCCACGCTGGTCCCAACTACATAACATTTTGGACACTCAATAAATCCTTATACCCTAACCCTTTTCGTGTACAAAAAAGCATATTTTTCCAAGTCTAAGTCTTCCAAGTTGGGCCGCTAAGTTATTTTTATGATTGCCGCGCGATGTTTATGGGTACATGAAGCGGGCGGCGCCGGCTGATAAGCGTATGCCGCGGGCGAGGCGCTGCGTTACAATTTTATTTTGCTCGTCTTTCAGGTTTAACTGTATGTGCTTTACTGTCGGGTTTTGATGGACGTATTATGTTGTTTTCATAATCATTTTATGTTATAGCGACTTAGAGGTTTATGGAATATTTTTCAAGTTCCATCCTGTGGGAGGACCATCTAATGGTAATCTACAATACGCAACGGGCGAGAGATGAGATGTACCTACAATGAAGGCTGGACCATTGTAGGTACATCTCGCTCGTTGCTTTAACATAATAGTAGTGCGTAATTGCGTAATGAACTGTTATTGATTTTGTTCACGTGTGCATTGTTCCAAAGAAGGTTACTCATGAGATTAAGGCAAAACACGGATCACGGTGCATATTCATGGCTTTTTTAGAAAACAGTTGCAATCGAAACAGACCCGTGATATCCAACAACGGTTCCTAGTACTGGCACTTTTCTCCGAAATTTCACACGGACTCGCCAACCGACGAGTTACGTAGAAATAGTAAAAACATACTATTCGTATCGGTTCGTTAGCCGCGATTTTTTCTCACTAAACCCGCATAAATGGATATACCCACCTGCATTACCCGGGTTCACAAACAACAATACCTAAACCTACAAAAAAATACATTTGAAATTTCGAGCCAAGCTTTGTGTAATCCGATTTTATCAGAATCTCCCGCCATATCTTTCGCGCGTTAAACAGACGCAATCGGCTACCATTTTGTTGAATGCTCCTCGCATCCAATTAGTTTTGTTTACATTTGATAAACTATTCATGCATGCAGCTTGCAACATCGCTATTCTATTAACCCAATTGTCGGAAAATCTTATAGGTCCTTTTCAAATGGGGCTTAAAGCTGCATTTACCTGCAGAATGGGGATTAAAATGGGTTTCTAACTACATTGTTGTATTCTCTGAAGGGGTTAGTATATTAAGATGAATTCTGCGGACCTGGTCCCTCCGAATGTTTAGCGGCTGAATTTTGAACTTACGAAGAATTAATGAAGTCCAAAGTACCTGGTAGTGAATAAAAGGATTGAACAAATTCGCCGAACTGAATTAACATGGAATCCAAGAATTCATGGTTCGCATTACACTTGAACTTTGTTATGTTATTAAGAGTAACACCTAAGAGATACTTAATCATCCGTAATAATTTTAAGTAACGTATGAACCATTTGATTCCTAGCGAGAAGTTAAACTCAAGTCTCTAAGAAAGGGAATAATTGACTCCTAGCAGTGGATTGTATTATAGGCTCGCGAAATTTATTAGGAAGTGAATATTGTTATCTGGCATGCACACACACGCATGGCAGACAAAGTCAGTCGCGCCAGACGCGATAACACTATGCTTTGCTCACATGGTTCCAAATCAGCATTAATAGGGAAAACTGTATTTTGCATGGCGCCTTTATTATTTAATAAACTTCCTAAAGAATGGAGGGAACTAAGCATACACATACTAAAAAAGCGGCTAAAATTACATCCAATTGGGAAAGTATACTACAGTATTTTACATTTTTAAATGACAAAGCTTAACAATTATTTTCTTGCATTTTATTATTTTGACAATTTATAATTAGACTAAAGGACAATTTAATTAAAATCTACAATTTATTGCTTAAATTTAATTTTTAGTTTGCGTGCAAATTTTATAATGTTTTTAGCTTTGTTTATATACCCTTAAATTACATATCTTACCTATGTGTTTGTATGCCACAAAGGCCGAACATGAAGGGTTTTTTTTTGTTTATGAACAACCTACATGCCTTGTATGTAATACTCATGTTTCTACAAATAAATGTCTTATCTTATCTTATCTAGAATTGGATACATAATAGGGTACTTTTTTAGAATTAAAGATAAATAAATAAATAGACAGTGTACAGACGTCATTAATTTACAAGTAAGGCCAATGTTCATCCGCTAAACAGTCGGAGGTACCAGGCTCGCAAAATTCATCAAGAGGTTGTGTACACTACACAGTACATCTCATTCACTTCGCCATCACATTTTACCCGCTATAGAAATAAAATTACGCAAGTGCGCGAAAGGCGAGGCCGTCGAATTTACCTTTTATTTTACCGCCCTTTACTTTTTATTGGGCATGTCGTTTTTATACGAAGCCGCGTATTTGCGTACGTCCGATACGAGTGCTGTTAAACGTACTGCTACTGGAACTGGTACTGCTCTCGTTGAATATTTGCAAAATATTGTATGGATGTTTACTGTGGACTGTGTTTTTTTAAGCTTCATTTTTTTGGAAGATATCGGAGATTGGTCACGTTCGGCTGTCATTTCTTATTGTTGTGGCGTTTCATACAAGACAGGGTGCCAGGACATCGATACGCAACCTGTTCCTATGAATTCAGTACGTCATTCTGAACCTCCTTGAGATTACATTTTTCGCCGGTTATAAAAAAATATTGCTGTTCCATACATTTTGACCGCGTAGGTATTGCACTTTTCTATGAAACAGCACAGTTTTTCTTTTTCCAACTTACGAAAATGTCCTACGCTACGGGTGTCAAATGTTGAGCTAAATTCTTGGCTACAGTTTGCGCGCCGATGTCCCTGCCACATAATTAATTAAGCAGGTCATCAATGTCAATCAAACGTGTCCTTATCAAAAAAGCATATTAGAAGATAAAAGACTACGTTGAAGACAGGGAAGTTTGGCATTAATTCCTTCTGCACATGTGGCTTCCCTGGTACCTCATACAGCAAAACTGTATGAAAGTCTATTAACTGCTCCCAAATTGCAATGTTAATTTTTATTCTTTTTATTTTTTACAGTGTCTGACATATTCTCGTCATTATTTGACATTATACATCAATTTTACTTTCGACTATTTATTATTAGTGATTTTCACCGAAATCATGTCACTTGGTTCAAATAGATTTATTTTATATAGGTAGATTCTTTTACATATTGTGAATGAGAGAACGTTGTAGGCCTTAGAGACTAGATTTGTAGACGTTTTTCTATTCTGTATTTTCATTCCTCTAAGTACCTGGTACTTATTGACTGGCCTGCACTGTCCTCCCATACATATTATACTGTAATTTGAAAACATTGTAAAAACCAATTATTTTTAAAAGAGTAACCGTGGAGTTTCTTGCCGGCTCTTCTCCATAGGAAACGACAAATTGGAACCGTGCACCTAGCTTCTAACGTTTCATAAGTGCCCATGCAGGCTTATGTGAAATAAAATATTTTGATTTTGATTTTTGATTGAATGGTAGCTATTCAATTGATAGCATTTTTATGATGGTTACTAACTAAAAAACTAAGTTACTATCATAATATTACCAGCAAATTGCGCACTTAATTAAATAATAATTATATTGCAGTATAAGATAAATGAGCTGTACACAGTAAAACCTCATACTTTTCCACTAAAGCCTTAAAAACTGTAGCCGAAGAAATATTAAAGTTATTTACGAACCTCCCACGCCTTAAGAACTTGGCAAAGATACATAACCTTTTTACGCCTCCGCAAAATTAATGTTTGCACATAAAAAAAACACATGTAATAAAATTTATGATGATAAAAATACAGCATGGTAAACCTAATTTAATTCTTAATGAATAAACATCAGTGTGGCGAAAGTCGCCGGCTTTGAGTGGAACAACTTCTGGTGGAGCTCGCTGGAAGCCGCACGAAGCCTTTGAGCCGCGCCCCCTAGCGGCAGAAGTCGCAACTTTTTGGGTAATTAGGTAACTATGTATGTGCCTAACGTGTTACAAGTTATGTTTTGGTAGTTGGATTTACGATTTGAGGTCGCTGACCTCTTTATTCCTTGCTAAGACTGTCCCTAAGATTCTCCGGATATACGTCGTACGCTGATACGTACGGCGCTGATGGTTATGCGTGTCTACATGTAGTTTCCGGGGAATGGGTGGACTGTTCCTTCCCGTTCTTATCAGGAAAAAAATGCTAGTTAATCACGACGGGAGAATTGGTAGTAGCGCCAACAGAGTCCTCGTATCTGCTGATAACCAAAAATTGTATATATTTCAGTGGAAGGACTCGACATCATTAACTCTGAAAAAGATCAACGTAACGGTTTACCATTATTCAGCGAACTTGAGAAAGAAAACTTTGTCATGAAAAACCATCGCGATTTTCCTCTCTTTTGCACCACATTAAAAATAATAACATTAAATTTTCGTCATCCTTAAAGGATCTAAGGGTCGAGCCCCTCAACCGTGCTTTATACCATAAGACCAGGCATAAGTACTGCGTATTAAGCGTAGTCACACGGCTTAGGGGATCGCGGGGCGTATGCAAATGAGCTGCATGTATTGTCAACCTTATGGTTCGCTCTCGACCGCTCGTTAAAAGTTTGTTATACCGACGTACTTGTTTATGGTCTATGAATACAGAAGGTTATTAAAACGTGTTTTTGTTTGTGCTTTGTAATAAATTATGGGGACGGTGGTGTTCCGTTTATAGCTTAGCTTACTCAGATATAAAGGAAAGTGCTCTAAATTCTATTTTCAAAACGGGATAGTATCCTTGTTAATCTAAATTATGCGAAAGTGTGTTTGTTCTACTTTTACGCAGCAACGGATCGACGTAATTTTTTGCACTGAGACAATTTTTGTGTGGGAGTGTCAAGTAACATCTTACTAGTTTATTCTCGGAAAATGCACATTTCCTATGGGATAGACCAAGGAGGGAAGCCGAGCCGAAAAGCTAGTCAGGAATAATGCAAGCAATCACATAATGCAGTCAGTCTCATGAATTTTCATGGGCTGTCTTAAATCTGCCCAAACCGGCTCCACAAGTACACGTGCCCTTGCATCGATCATCTTATTAATTTTTCCAGTACGCATTCATGGAAACCAGTGGTAAAGCAGAAATATATTTTTATCAGATTTACATAATCATTCTCTTCCTAGCTTTTCAACCAAACTGAAGCTTTACATTAAATATTTCTAACAGCTGCTACACGATACTACTACTAAAGACCATAAAGAATAATCGACATCAAAAAAAAAACAGGACGTCATTTAGAAAACATTCAAAACACGGTAGCATGGCACGTACGTATGTGTACGTCACCAGCGTCATAAAGAAAGTTTTGTCGTATAACTGTCAAAGTGCAGATGCTAGTCTTACAACATAGCTGTTCCAATAATATCGCTGATTTTATGAGAACCGTTAGATACCGAGTTTATTACGACATACTATAATAACACTGCACTTTTATATCGTGGGACCTTGACACGTTTTGTGGGTAGTCAAATAAAAGTATATGTCACTTATTTTTACGGTCTTTTTTTCTATTGTGGTACGAACGAAACGTTTAGTGAATCGAAATGGTGTTATAGTGAGCAGTTATATGTTAGAGTTAGTGTACCTACTGTACAGTGCTACTTAAGTGACGCATTCGTTTCGCAATGAAACGTCTTTAAACTGCAAAGAAGTAATTTTGTATTCTACTATAGGCAAGAAAACAAAAGTAAAATCTAAGATGAAGACAGTAAAATAAACTTGATAACAAAAGTAATTTAAGGTTAAATATACAAATGAGAAGAAAATTTGCTTCAACAGGAAAGAAATTCCGAATATAGCTCGGTTATTCGTCTCTCTGGAAAAAAAATGGCATCTTTTTAACGATATTGAGACGTATTGAAGGGAACCACTTGGAACTTGTGAGACGTATGGACTAGCTCCTCACTAGTCGCTAACACAGGATATAACATGACCTTGTCCTTTCATACGCATTGTATGGAGTTGGTCTTTCATCTACATGCTTATTACTAGTTTCCTAGAAGATCAGTTGTATTGTAGTAGATATGCTTTTAAAATAAACGAAAGAATATGGCTGATTTTTCTTTTACCACGAACGGCGTACATGAAATATATATATAGATCAAATAGCCTTATTAAAAATTTGAATGATTAAAGTTAGTTATGTATAGTAAAGCTTTCGCAAGGATTGATGGTTATGTTAAGCTTAAACTAGGATCAAGGCTGTCTTTGCCATGAGATCTGGAGGCAAAGGTCCTTGCGCACACATGGGAGTGGCGCGAGGAGGTAAAATGCCGGGGCGTTACTCCGCTGCTGCGAGAAATTGCGGCACAGCAGCGGACAGAGCTCCAACGGGATCTCATGATGAAATAGAGAGTGCGATTGTCACAACCTAGTGCTACCACGCCACAATTGCGGCGGTAAATCCCCTCTTTGAGGAGTGGATTGAGAGACGCAACGGCGTCCTTACCTTCCGCCTGACGGTCGTCCTCACCGGACATGGCTGTTTCCGGAGGTTCCTGTTCTGGATAATACGAGAGGAAATGCCCGGGTGTCACCATTGTTTGGATCGCCTGGAGGACACGGTGGAGCATACGGTGGATATCTGCCCTGCCTAGCTGGAGTACCGCCGTGTCCTCGCGGAGGCGATCGGTGGCGGCAATCTCTCGCGTCCAGCCCTGGTCCAGGTCATGGTACGAAGCGAGAGTGCATGGTCAGCCATCACCTCCTTCTGCGAAGCAGTAATGCTCGAGAAGGAGGAGGCGGAGAGCATGAGAGACAGGCAAGGATTGCGCCCTCGCAACCCTCGCGCCGCCGCAGGAGACGCCCTGGGCGTCGGGACTCCATAGCGGACTCCCGGCCACCGTAGGCGCGGGCTTGCGGACGGCGAGCAATGGGTAGTTAACCGTCCGGTGAAGACTAGGCCCGGGTCGACGGCGCGTTGTGTTCCACGCGCGCCTCAAAGAGGTGTCAGCAGGGAAGGGGTCTGTTAAGGATTTGTTCAAAAGAGTTACCGTGGCCCTGGCACAGGCAACTGAAGAAACACTGGTGGGTTTTAGTCAGTAAAAGTCTGACTCCCGATCCACCCACAGCGGGAGAAATTAGTTGATGACTTCTCATCCAAAAGAAAACTGCTGCCTTATAAAGACAAAGTTCAATTGAACATAACTTTTTATGAAACATGTTTATAATTATTGGCTACACCCTGAAACCCTAAAAATCGAAACAAGTCAACAAGTAAACAGATACAATAATATATATTGTGTACATAAAAGGTCGGGCTTAATAGTCGGGATAATACAGGCAGAGATAATAAGCAGGCTTATTTATGGCAGACCCTAATACCGTCATTTAAATGTTTTGGATACCTACTGTTGTTCCTATTGTCATATCGCTGGCTGAAAATGTGCGGACTCTCAGGTTTTGATATAATTAAAATGTTTTGATTTCATTCTTTTTAATTTTTTAAAGTTCTTTATTGGGTACTAGCTTTTCAATAAGACCGCCGATTGTGGCTCCCTTTGTAAACTTGGTACATTCAATTGGCTTACATAATGAAGCGTAGATATATTCTGTTCTAGCTGCTGCCAGCTATATCGCCCGCTTGTAGAATGGTAATTATCCCACGGGAACGTAGTACTGGAATAAAAAAACCTATGTCCTAACCCATCTACCTGTATGCACAATTTTACTCAATTCCGCACTCAGTTAGGCGTGAAAAGGTAACAAACAAACAGAATTACTTATGTATTTGTCATATTAGTATGGGTGAATGATTTAGTGTGATTACTAGTAAATTACTCCGCCTAAACTATCACAAATTATAAAAATATTTCTTTTATAGTCGGATTTTGAAGAAAAAAAAACGGTACTGTACGATACCACTTACGTACCTACTGGTTTAATGAAAATATTGCCAGTGACAACCACCTTGTTTCCATATTTGTCTACCAAACATATATAATTGGATAGGTATCAGTTAATTATGCATACAACCCACGAGGGAGAATAACATGACAGATAATAATTGACTTAGTTTCCCTAAACACGATAATAAACATTTTAATCAAACATTGACTGTTGTCATGTCACCGTCGTATTGTCATGACAAACGGGCTGTCATGGCCGCTTGCTTCCGGCGCTCAAACATCCGGTACGTAATAAGTAAATGATTGAACATTATTCATAGTCAAATTGTTTCGCTTTTCTATTGTATGTTTCTGGTGTAGTTGTCATTTGATTCGTTATATTAATGGTATATAATATTGCTGAGAAATAATGACGTTAAGTCTGTTTTTTATCTCTACTCAAAATACCTAATTACAAAAAAACATAAAAGTTTTCAGAAAACATGCAATTTAGCAACATGACAGTGGTGCCGATTCTCTTGTACACCGAACTAAACTATCACTAAAATTCCTTACTTTAGGCTATGAGAATCTTAAAGTATATTCTGCAAAAAAATATCCTTAAAATTTAAAAATCATTTTGACATAACTAAAATCGAATTTGTCAATCGCGACTACGTGGTATTTTTTGGCTTCGCAACATGGTACTGTTTTGCCCTACCCCGTGGTTTTTTTTAGAGCCGGAGGCGCGCAGGGCGTGTATCCTTGACGTGTTTTATATGGAATTTTTCACTTTTTGTATGGAAAATATGAAAAATTATTATACCTACCCGTTGAATTTTAGAGGTCTGTGATTTTATAAAGCGGATCGAAATTTTCATTATATTTACGATAGGACACATCCATTATCGAGATATAAGCAAAAGAAAAGAAAAAAAAAGATACAGTACTGTTTTTGCACCTGAAGTCGTGATGTTGGTGTGAATATTAGTTCTTGACAACTAATTTTATTCCACACCTTTTTAATCGCGATTAAAAATAGTCAGATGTAGTTAGACTATCAACATTTTAGGTTGATAAGAATAATGAAATTGACAACAACAGAATAGTAAAATTTACATTTTCACTAAATTAAAAACTAAGAGCAATCTTAGTGCTGTCAAACTAGCTAAAATATAGTTAAGTTGTGTCACTTTAGTCAATTTCAGAATGGAGAATTGTCGTTTGACAGGTATTAACAAAATTTTGGTAATTTTTAGTCTAGTCTATAGAATTTTGTGACAAGAGAATCGGCACCATTGTCTATCTCCACAAAATGTCATTGCCATTTTATAAATTTCTCACAAAATCTTTGATTTGATATCTTTTCAATATTTTATTAAAATCGATTCATATTTACCGTTATCTTCAGATATGGACCAGAAAGCTGAGTTTCAGTACAAAACACACGAACAGCCAATAAGTGTAGGCAGCAGTATTGAGTACCTAGCTATAGTAGTGTGTGTCGCAAGCACGACCAATCAGCGGCCACTACAGGAAATGTCATCTACAAAACAAACAGCTCGCCGATACACGGATAGGGTTACTAAACTTCGCATTATCGGGATAAAGGATACTGTTTTAACGATACATTAAATATGTGTATTATGTAAACGACCCAGAGCCTTCGTTTAAGGTGTGTTTTCCAACCATTTTATGTGATTTAATTGGTGAAATAGTGAATCCTCTCTAAGTCAATCCGTCAGTAGAGCTTAACGTAATGTCTTTGGTTTTTGCTTTAAAGTGCTCGATTGTTCTCTTTCTATAAAATATTATACGAGATATCTTGGTTCTGCAGCATCAAGTCTGAATAAATAGCCTTCCATAAACGTGTATATCTACAAGCTCTAATATGATAACCTCTAACACTTCATCGCTTGGTAACCCTACCGTCAATAGCCACGACATGTATCCTTGCCTTGTTGTCACAAGGAGCGGGGAAGGAGGGGGTGGCGTGGACCATGTCCACGGGAAATGGGCCCGATGCACCCACTCTACTCAACGTGTCGGTCAATAATGCTCTGTTGATAGTTGTACTTTGGGGGATGAGCACCATTTAGTGGCACGGTTCATTTTGGGAAGGAGTTATATTACATCTAATGTGCTTTCTGAAGGATATGTTTTAAATTTTATTTAAGACTAAATTTTGCTCCCGAGTAATTGATTCAGTCTCCGATAGTCAAACAAATAAAAATTTATCGGCCCCTTTTTTGGAAATTCGTTAATGTTAAAAATCCTAAGCAAATCGTTTACCTACACTTGACACAGTTTATCGACAAAAACGTTGTTATTACGTCAAAACTCGCTACACCTTTAACAGAACTGTGTGAGTTATGAACAAGTTTATTAAGTACACGTCGTAGCTTGACGCAGGAGGTACCTCGGGGGACCCCACGGGCGTATCAATAGTCTCAAACTACAACTAGTGAACAATGAACTAATTACTCGTTGTTTTGAATCCTACAGCTGAAAACCATATTGTTTATTTAACATTCATTAATATGATGGTATTAAGGATCAAAAAGGAAAAGCCAAATACATAAATACGAAGTGCATTTTTTTTAAAATGAAATGAATAAACTAAGCCGAATATGTGAAACGAATGAAGTAGTGCACACATAATCCGATTGCACAAAGCAATAAGCAAAATTAGCATTTCAGAAAGTTCTTTATCAGAAAACAAAAGGTGTTTAGAATCCAAGTTTTAACCTAAGTATGATTCGCATCATAGCAGGTCAAAACTTGCACGTGCAAACCATTTTTTACAAAAATATTTTAAAGATGAGAATTTAGCTCTACAGGCGTTGTCTACCGATCGGCGATGCACAGACAGTATGAGGTGGCGTCGGTGCATCCATAAACTCTTAGTCGGTAGGTACAGGTACGGACAGTTACTAACTTGTACACATCATCTAATTTGACAAAAATTGTATCTCGTTTGTATCGTTGTATCTTGTTATTGTATTTCATATAAAATAATGCACAATACCAGCAACATTGACATGTTTGCCGACACTTTTTACCAATTCCGTAAAAAACTTATGGTCCCCAACCATCCATAACATTTTGATCACGTTTATTGCAGTCGTTTTACGTATAATTTTATCACACATTAATAAAATTAAAGTATCTATTATTAATTAATTTAATCTGTTGTATTTTCTTTTATACTTATTGTCTTTCTATGGTAAAGTAGTAGGTCTTATTTATTTTATGATTGTAATTTTTTTACTTTTTTTTTATTAAAAATCACTTCGAAGAGGTCTTATAAATAATTTATATGTACTTTTTGATTTATGTTTAAGCTGTGTACTTCTTTAAGTGACAAATTCACCATACTAATAGATATGTAAGTTCTTTATGTAACATGTTATTAGTGAATAAGCCATTGGAGTACCATAAATAATAAATAAATATACCTAGTACATTTGGGTGCAGGTGAAAGCTTCAGGGCAGTCATGACGTTGATGACTTAAATGATTATAATTATGTAAAACTGTGTTTGTTACGGTCGTAAATCATATTTTTTCAACAATAAGAATATCTGAATTTGGCTGGCTACCCTGGAGCTACCACCTAAATATTCTTTTAATTTTACTTCTGTTCCGATTTAAATAAAATATTAAGCACAATAATTAAGATTTACAAAGTGAAGTCTTAATCGATTTTTGTCGTTACCTGTAGGGTCAGCAACAAAATGCGATACGATACATAGTTACCTATCGTATCGTTGATGGGGAAACACGCTTTAAAAGTAGGTCTACCACGAAAGCTTATGTACGCAACAATATCGATGGTAATACCAACACCGTGCACCGCAATGCACCAGCTCCACACATCGCACGATGGGATCGCGCTCGTTAAGATCCATAGCTGATTGGCGACAGCAACGTGCACGCAACACCTTATGAGTTTATGACCCACATCTTCATTATACAATGCTATGACGTTAGCACGATATACTACCTACATTGTACGACGAAAATATAAGCTAGAAGTTACATACTTACTATGAGTAAGTCAAAAGTGCTGGATTTTTGTAAGTTTACAAGTATTTTTGGCTGTACCCATGAAGCACTACACCAAGTGGGCAGTATCGATAATAACATATAAAATAAATGTGAATTGAAATGCAATCTAATAAGTGCATTGTTAAGTAATGTTTTTGCTATTTTCTCGAAGCAAGTTTAAGTAGTTGTTTAAAATATCAAATAAACTATATAAGTGCATACTTCGTAGATGCTTTTAGTAAAAAGACATTAAAATAGCAAGCTTAAAAATGTTCAGAAGTAGCTGTGAGCTCGGGAACCTGAAACTAATGACAATCTACAAGGTCCTTTGGTTACTCAACACTAAAGTGTAACAGGCTATTAATCGCCCCTCTACGATCTAGGCGAGAAAATTATCTTGCACTAAGGACCTCTTGACCTGAACAATATGCTAACTAATGTACTAAAGATTTTGTACTAAAGTCATAAGCGGCTTTATCAGAATAGTCTGTTAATAGAATCATAACATTTTTCTTAACAAGACAAAGTCAGTATCTGAGGTCAAGTTATCCATATTCATTAGCTTTCTATAATTGGTTTTTGTGTGCATTTGACTAACAAAGCTCTCTTCAGTTAATTACCGATCAATCAAATCGTAAAACATATGATCTTACAAAAAAATAGACAAAAACCCGCAAGCAAAGGGCGCGAGATCGAATCAATCAGTCGGGGGGCAGCGGCCTGCAGCGCAGCAAATTGACTGAACATTTTACTGTACAATTTTCTTTGTGTCTCCACTGAGCTGAGAGAGCTGCATTCCTACTTTTTGCATCGTCATTGGCTTTGTTCGTGACACTTCACTTTTGTCTACGTTGAAAATTGAGTTCCTCAACGGCGTAATGCCCCGTGAATTTTCGCTCAAGTGCGCACAAAACAACCATGTCAAAACTATCTATGAGTGTTGCTAGGAACACTTACTTCTAACTTGTTCAACTTTAATGTTAGCTGCAGATGAGCTGTTCAATTTCGACCACGCTTCTAACAATGAATTTATATGAGGCATATCTTCAAGTAGCCATAGGTTAAATGTATGTAGATGATATGCTAATAACCTGTCACATTAATTCACAGTAGTGATCTTGATATAACAGCACTTAGCGGTAATAATATTCAAAGTTTTTTTATTAGTGAAGAAAAAGCAAAAACAGTAAATGTTGATCTGATACGTCTACATTTTTGATGGCAGGCATTTGATACATAAAAACGAAAACATAAAGGAGATAGAACTTGCTCACCTACCCTACATTGTGGTCTACATAAACCTGCCATGCCGTCATACACTGTAAAAAATATAATCTGTATTTTCGTAACGACATGTTCTCACGAATAGAAATGCATTCGTGATCCGAGACAGTTTGCTTGACACGGCTATATCGCAGCTGAAATTGCTTTAGAAAATAATCAAATTGAGTACGCTCGAGGGGCGAGGGGCGTGTGCGCCGAGTGACGATGTATGCAATTATGCTGGATTCAATTTTAACTTTTATCAGACTGCGTTGAATATAACTTATTCATAGGATTTTACAAGTTGGTTTAAGTCATTTTAAGTAAGAGTTTTTGGCATCGCATATAGCGGGATTTATTTTACTAATGTTATTATGGTTAGTATCGCCTGGAAAGAATTTGAAATTATTTTGTCAATCTCTGATAAAAAATGTCAACATTTTTTTCGAGTCTTTCTTCAATATCGTTTTAGACGTTTATAAAAATAAGAGTGATCTTGAATACGCATCTGAGTCCTTCACAAAAAGAAAATCTAAATTAAGCTCGAGACAGTTCAATAACTTAGCGTTTGTGAGATGTCAACAAACTCGGTTAGATAAAGATGAAGATTTCTTCAAAACAGATTCCTCTCAGAAATATAAGGTGTCTTTTGGCAAAACTTGCGACAGCACATAAATCTAAATTGGAGATAGCTCACGCTTCTTACGCGGTAAACACAACTTCAGAACGTTATTTAGCATTAAAAGTTTCTTCTGATTTTACATTGCGTGATGTGTCTTTTGTCTTCCTGACCAAATAGTAAATATTTTTTGACTAACTTGTTTTTATAATATAGTATCTATAAAAAACTGCTATCGCGTACCTATTTCGCTTATTTATTTATTTAAACTTCTCGCACACAAAAAAAGTACAAGGTATTCTCTACCAGTCAACCAAGGGTGGTGAAGAGATTAGATGGCAGGTCCTTTAGCTGAGAGGAACTCTTATCTCTGCATTAAAATTTTATTAAATGACAGATCTGAAATCACTTTTTCACAGTCAAACAGTTGTTTAGATACTGAGTTAAATATGCATATGTAATAGTTAAAACCCGTTTTTCGTTAGAACTCGTTTTCCCTAGTTAAAACTAGTTTTTACTAATTGTGTTAGTTAAAACTGGAAATACCCAGTCAAAACTAGAATTTACCACTGGCATATATTTGATTTTCAGATAAAACTAGTTGTCACTCCGAGTTAAAACTAGCACTAGAGAAACTAATTTGGGATTGAAAACAAGATATAGATCTTACCAGTATACGTCTAAACGCCGGCAGACACTACGCTGACAGACTGAACACCGGCAAGACTTTACTTCGACGGGACTCTTCGCCGACAGAACACTTCGCCGACAGGACTCTTCGCTAACAGGGCTCATAAGGTAGGTAATAACCTGTTAGGTTAGAATTGCGACCGAACGCGCGCGAGCCGAGCGAATGAAGCGAGCGGTACCGCGGCAGCGGCCGGCGAGCGCTACTTCCATGTTAGTGGCAGTTACTTGACTATTAGTAATAGTGCAAGGATGAGCCTTGTCGGCGAAGAGTCCTGTCGGCGAAGTATCGTGTCGGCGAAGAGTCCCGTCGAAGTAAAGTCTTGTCAGTGTTCAGTTTGTCGGCGTAGTGTCTGTCGGCGTTTAGTCGTACACTCAGATCTTACGTTAAAGGAACATTTTAGGGAACAACGACATAAAGTAGTTGCCAAGATGACAATATTAATTAAAAGTAAATAAAATAATCAAACAACTCAACAGAACAAAACCATAAAAATAAAAAAGGAACAGTTTTAACTGATGTTCAATTTTGAGCATTAGTTAATTCTAGTTTTAACAAAAGAATTTAGTAAAAACTAGTTCTAACTAGGCAAAATGCGTTTTATCTAAAAACTGGTTTTAACTGTGTAGCGTCACTTCGCAACAAAAATCATGAAACACAAAAAGTGATGTGGCGCCATCTACAATGCCACATGCGAACTACGCAAGACTGGACGTTACAGAAATCCTACATCGCGCAGTCAGAGTTTACCACGAGACTCACACATGTACAACACCCCGACATCAACCGTCGGGCAGTTGCCCACCAGACACAACACCCGTCTGGTCGGTGAATCCTCCCTTTACCATAGGGTATGAGTGAACTTTACACCGTGTTCCTCATACCTCTATAACTGTAACATATATAAGGCAGGCTACAGGTTATCCTCAGCCAACTTTATGGCCAAACAAAGTGAACCAAGCTTAGGCTTTAAAGATTGCAGTATCGCTTAAGTTATAATAGTTTAAAGCTTATCGCATCGCGCACCATTATACTCATAATCCAGTTTGCGTTTGACTTGGAGTTGCGTGGCGCGATAACGAGCTATGTTCTACGTCGCTCTGTTGACGTGGTGGAACATTGGCCTTAATGCAGTGACATTGTTCGGATCTTGCCCTAAAGTCAGGTCGGCCTAACTTGTGATTTTCTTGTTTTTTCCTTGCCTTGTATTTTTGTGCACCTACTGAAAAACATAAATGGATATAGATAATATTGCTTTATATTTTCTCAGTAGGTACAGAATAAGGAATGTTGTTATGAAATTGAAAGTATATGTAACTAGATAACGTGGCGGTAGACAAGTAGGTGCGTGTTGCAGTGATGACAACTATGGCACAGACACGTGGTCGCTCACAATGAGCCTCATAAGAAGGCTGAAAGTCACCCAAAGGGCAATGGAAAGGGCTATACTTGAAGTTTCACTACGCGATCGAATCAGAAATGGAGATCCGTAGGAGAACCAAGGTAACCGACATAGCCCGAATAATGACCAAACTTAAGTGGCAGTGGGCAGGGCACACACATACAGATGGCCGATGGGGCCGGAAGATTCTGGAGTGGTGACCGCGAACTGGAAGACGTAGCGTTGGAAGGTCGACTATAATATAGACCGATGACCTGGTGAGAGCCACAGGAATCCGCTGGAGGCGAAAAGCACAGAACCAGTCGAAAGGGCGGTGCTTGGGGGGAGGCAGTCCCCCAAGCACTGCCACTTCGTATGTCCAGCTGTGGACGCCTTTCGGCTGAAATGATGATGAGATAGGGGAGAATGGAAGAACACATGTGTTGATCCAAACTAGGCAAGGGCAGGAAGACTGACCTAAGCATGATAAGTTCACAATAAACAATCTGAATCACTGTACTTTTATAATATAGGCTACTTTCGGAGCTAATGAAAAATTAAACCCAGTCAAACTTTGAATCATGTCACACGAAACTCTGACTCATGTTCTAAAACTGAAATCCCAGTTCCCGAAATAGCGCCTCAAAATACTCGCTCAATTCCTGACAAGTTCCCGACAAAATATTTACTCGTTATTACGAACTCGAATCCCGAACTTCAAAACACTGAGCCGAAACTGAGCTTGTCACTCCAACAGTAGGAATGGGACAGTTGTCACGAGCGCCAACTGCGGTCGCGGCGCGGCGCGCGGCGACCCACTGCCGCTCACACCAGGCTTTCAACCTTGCTGCACTAGACATAAGGCTGTCTAAACCCAAGGCGGGAAGGTGAATAGTAATTCAGTTTGCAGTGGAGTTATTCTAGGGACATATCAAGCGGGTGTCAGCGAGCCCAACGGAAGCAATTTCGTTTTTGACGCCTGTTTGTGAACTGTTCTTATAAACAGTTAGACAGACGTAATATACGTGGATTGTTTATGGAAGTAGCGTGCTTGTGTGCTTATGTGTCTGAAGTACGTGATTAATAGTTTTAATCTGTGATATTATATTGCATCCGGGTCATAAGGAATATTAACACAAGTGCTGAATAAACCTGCACAAACATGATGACATTTCAGTGCATGTTAAAGTAACATGCTATTTTTAAACAATTTTAAAACCTATATGTTAAACTCCAACGTAAGTAACGTCCTTTGAAAACCACACTCTGTCACAGTCGCTAAACAGCTGCCAACATTCCATGAACATAACTTACGAGCCAATTTTTACATTTTGCTCGAGAATTTATAAAATAGAATATATTTTTCATATATAAAATCGCATAAAATCTAGTTACCGGCTTGCAGGTATAGGATTCAAAATAAATATTTATAATCCATTGGCACTGACAACTTTTAGCCAATGTTTTTGTGGATATAAAACCTTTAGATACATTTCTACTCAACTGGGTTATTCCACGGTGTAGGATAATAGTCAATGTAAACTGTACAACAAAAAAAAACTTCTGTTACTGAACTGTTATGTAAATATTAAACCTTACAAATTGTAAAGTTACTCACAATGTATCTCTGACTGAAACTAGAGACGATGATGAACGAATCTCGCTATTTGTTTTTCAGTATATCAAGATACTATTTAAACATAAAGATAGTATAATGATGGATATGTCTATATTTAGTAGGTACCAATTACTTCCAATGAAGGCACTGTTAGGTACCCAGCAGACGTTAAACTCGCGGCTGCTATTAAAATTTTCGCAGAATTCCAAGCACGTTACTAAGTAGTGACAGGTTAGGTTAACCGCATAATAACCAACAGTCATCCAACTTTCACAATTACGGCTAATGATTAGTTACATTCTATATGTCACACAGTACTCCTATCTGAAATAAAATCAGGGTTTGCAGTAGCACGGGCGACGGGCGACGCCGCCAGGCAAACGAGGTTTCATTTCAACATGTACCGCCACGGCACAGTTACTCCGCACTTTAATTATATTTTCCAACTGTTTTATTACTATGCTTTAGAACATGGACGCGTGTGGGATGTGAGGTTGACTGCAATTTTTTGGTGTATCTGGAAAATTACATTTGAACAGCGGTTGACGGCGAGTTTATACGGGTTTACCGGATACGGGTTTTAATTGAATTGACAAAGAGTACAGTTGTATGATGGAATTATGTTTGTTGTGGTTAGTGATATTTTGGTGTTGAAGAAATGGAATTGAAGAATAATGCATTTTTTTATAAATTTCCTATTTTTACTTTTCCTTGCAGTTTCCATTAATTTAGAAAACTACATATAATATGTAGTTACTAGTTCCTGTCACTAATTGGAATTCTTAGACATAAATTTGCAAGTCGACAACGCTAACTTTACAAATTTACAAGACTTGCATTTATTTGAAAACAAGATGCAAGTCTCAAAACTCAACAACATTAAAACTTCAAGAATACTCGTAAGTCTTCACAAAACAACGCGAAACCCTCACACGTCGTCAGCAGCCGAGCTGAAGCCGGTCCCCCAGCTCCGGCGACGCTACGCAATATCGCAACCTATTTACATCGTGTAAATAAAAATGTGCCGACAAATGACGTCGGGCATGCAGCTCTCGCGTGACACCGGCGTTAAATAATGTGAAGGCATGAGCCCACGATTTATGAGCCGGGCGTAGCACGCGCGATCAACATGCTATGACGAGCGTGCTCCCAGTGCCGCGCGCCGTGCGCCGTGTGCCGTCACGCGGCGACGCGCGCCCTATTTATAGCGCACCTTGTTTTTATAGCGCAGTAAAAGCGGTGCAATTAAACTTTATGTACGTGACGTCAGATGATGTGGTTAGCAAACAAATGGCACAGTTGATAAGACGCGCCGGAGTCCCGAGGTTTATGTCGCAGATGAAGATTGTGTACCTGAAAGTGTTTCGGGATGCCTTCAGCTTACTTGTGTGAAACACTTACCTGAAACAAATAAAAAATCCAAATTATTGCAAAACATTATTGTACTTTAAAAATATCGCTTTCAAAGATACGTTTATTTATAGCTTTTACCTTTTTCTTAGCATACAAAATTACTGAGAGTGAAATTATAGCGAATTTAAAACAAAAGAACCGAGGGAGCACGAACGGAAAGCCAGACAGGAAAATATTTTATTTTCAAGTAATTTGTCTGTACGACAAACATTAATAGAATGAGTGATCATTTCTAGGTAAATTACACGTGCCGTGATTTGTTGAACAAAACGAATTGTTACATAAATAAACGTAGAGTTTTTTTAAAGAAGAGTAACACGTGTATTAACTTTTTCTTTGGCAGTACGTTGCAATTTTATCTTTCATATTTTAATCTCATCTAATTTATATTGGAGGAAGCTATTTGGTTTTACTAGCAGGCAGGAAAATGACTGTAAAGCAGTAATAATTTGATATCGATAAACCCATGGATCTACACACCTTTTTTTGTCATTTTCATGCCAAATGTGGATTCAAGTCAGGCCTTATTTAACGTTCATTTTAACATTTTCAGCAATTTTAAAGTAAATAAATTCCATACGTAGGCCCACGGAAAGATTGTCTCATGAAATTGTCATAATCGTTTTATCTGAACGCTTTGGTGCTTCAAGTTTCAAAAATATGGACATTTAAATGAGCATTTGTCTGTTTCTCTTTATTACGAATTTGACAAATGAGGTGTTATTCAGTAACGGCCTACGTAAAAAGTATTTCATTTCGCTGGCAACATTTAATTTAAGGGATGCCTAGTAATAAACATTTTTTATGCTCTTTGATGAATATAACTTCTATTATGATGAATATAACTTCTATTATGGAATGACAAAGGAAGTTTTGTGTTTGCATATTATTACCTATTTACTCTTTATTGTACGAGTATAATATAGTCTTTATGTACAAATATTGTATTGTTTTCTTTCTCATTTTGAGCAATGCTTGTGTGAGTGTAGTGTGAGCGCCCTCGAAAGATGATGTATTGAAGTGGGAAGAACGCCTAAGAAAGGCCTAAACATCTTACTGGGGGCAATTTGTTGCAGAGACTATTGTGAGTCATTCCAACTTAGGTGACATACTAGCTTCTCGACTGACATCAGAGGCGGCCATCTAATATGAGCAATAATGAGAATATCATTTATTAAGTCCAAAGCACAATGCTTGGTTGACAGTTTAGAAACGTTTAATTCAAAAACTTTGTTAAACTTATAAACCCTGTTATGTTTAATAACACAGTTGTTGTTTCTATTTATGTAATTTCAAGAATAAAATGGCACAAACCCAAAGCTAACGAAATCGACCGCCAAAACTCAAAAAGTATGATGAAACAGTCGACACAGTTACACAGAACTTACGTTCATAAAGTTAAAAATATAATGAAACCGCGCTCTGCGGATGCCCAGTAAACTACCTTTCATGTGGTTAGTTGGAGAGCCCCCCCTATTTTCCCCCTCACCTCCTGGCTTATATACGCGCACAGCAAGCCGTATTTAACAAACTTTATAATTACTGTGTTCACCGTTATGCTACATAACATACTTTTGACTAGCCGCACTATGGTCCATCCAGGCATATCTATTATTCACTGCACTCTGGGCTTCATATATATAAGATTTAGCTTGAATAAGTTATATACATAAGTTATTCAGCTGTCTAGGTGGGCTAGGAATGCATATCTTTGGATACTTTTTATACCATAAAGCATGAAGTTTGTACGATTGGACCAAGTATCACCATTTTAAATGGAGTGATGTTGATCGAAATTATAAATTAAAACGACGTTATTAATGATGCACTTTTATGTTATTTTCTCGTCAAAAACATCTAATAACGCGGCATTATTATGTTAGAATCTAGTCCAGCATAAAAAGAAAATGACAGTCAACAAAACAAACAAATAAAACTTTCTAGTGTAATCAAGCAGGAAAAAGCAAAACAAAATAATCTGCAAAGGAACGGAGCGGAATTCCCGCAAAAGTTGAAAGACAAAGAGAGGTCCTGAAATATGACTTGCTCTTTATATATTCAGTATTGTAAAAGAAATTGAATTATCATTCCCGCAAGAATATAGGAGTTTCAATAAATAGGATAGCGAAATGCTTTTAGATATTATGGTAGCGCGCGTGCGGTTTTATCGCATTCACATTGGATTTTATCAGCGGGAATATATGTTGTTTCATTATTACACTGCATATTATTTTCTTTAGTCATACTGAAATCTGCTTATTTTTTATGGAAGCTGGGTGATGCTGCTTTTAACTTTTGAATATATGTTGTTTCATTATTACACTGCATATTATTTTCTTTAGTCATACTGAAATCTGCTTATTTTTTATGGAAGCTGGGTGATGCTGCTTTTAACTTTTGAATATATGTTGTTTCATTATTACACTGCATATTATTTTCTTTAGTCATACTGAAATCTGCTTATTTTTTATGGAAGCTGGGTGATGCTGCTTTTAACTTTTGAATATATGTTGTTTCATTATTACACTGCATATTATTTTCTTTAGTCATACTGAAATCTGCTTATTTTTTATGGAAGCTGGGTGATGCTGCTTTTAACTTTTGAATATATGTTGTTTCATTATTACACTGCATATTATTTTCTTTAGTCATACTGAAATCTGCTTATTTTTTATGGAAGCTGGGTGATGCTGCTTTTAACTTTTGAATATATGTTGTTTCATTATTACACTGCATATTATTTTCTTTAGTCATACTGAAATCTGCTTATTTTTTATGGAAGCTGGGTGATGCTGCTTTTAACTTTTGAATATATGTTGTTTCATTATTACACTCCATATTATTTTCTTTAGTCATACTGAAATCTGCTTATTTTTTATGGAAGCTGGGTGATGCTGCTTTTAACTTTTGAATATATGTTGTTTCATTATTACACTGCATATTATTTTCTTTAGTCATACTGAAATCTGCTTATTTTTTATGGAAGCTGGGTGATGCTGCTTTTAACTTTTGAATATATGTTGTTTCATTATTACACTGCATATTATTTTCTTTAGTCATACTGAAATCTGCTTATTTTTTATGGAAGCTGGGTGATGCTGCTTTTAACTTTTGAATATATGTTGTTTCATTATTACACTGCATATTATTTTCTTTAGTCATACTGAAATCTGCTTATTTTTTATGGAAGCTGGGTGATGCTGCTTTTAACTTTTGAATATATGTTGTTTCATTATTACACTGCATATTATTTTCTTTAGTCATACTGAAATCTGCTTATTTTTTATGGAAGCTGGGTGATGCTGCTTTTAACTTTTGAATTTTGTATGGCTTTACTCATTCATCTACTTGTGAAAGTCAAAAGTTAAATAAAAAAATGGATTTTATGTTAAATTATCGCCTTTATACTGGGGCGTTTGGTTATTATTATAATTTTAAAACTTAGCACGTTATTGTGAGATGTTTAAAGTTGTAAAGCTAATAAAAGATAACAAGGAAACTCCATCGTTCTAAGATAACGCAATGGATGGACAGGCGCGCTAGCAGATATAACGCAATGGATGGACAGGCGCGCTAGCAGATATTACGTGCTTAGTTGGATCCCAAGGCGGGACATGGCAGTTGGTAGTTACATTTGGGAAAAAATATTGAAGGAACAGCAAAATAAAATCAAATAGGTGTACTAATTACACTGCAAGAATTATCTTCCAAGGATTATTTTATGATGAAAAATCCTCTAATATTTGTAAAAACATCAAATGATTGAAGATTTAAAACATTCTGCTAGCCTTTTCTTAATTAATAAGTGTGAATTTTAAAGATTTATGTCCCTCATCCTTCAGCTCCATAAAGCTCTTAAATACAGTATCATAAAACATGTATCACATACCCCGCCAAAACAAACTTGTCAACTAAAAACTTGGTTAACACGACACGCGGGTTATCACAAATTAATCAAGTCGTGATACGTCATTAGTCTGGCGTCGCCGTCGTGGAGGCTCGATCAAACTTGCAACTTTAATTAAAAGTGATCCGAGTAACTTGTAATGTGAAGCGGGGCCTTTTGAATTTAAATATTTATTGAGAGCGACAGAGGAGCGGAGACATGATGAAGACGTCGCGAGCACCGCGGATGAACGTGCGGGGTTATGAGGAATTAAATAAGGAAAGTGTGCGCAAACGTGGAAATAAATGGGTTATAAAGTACCTACACTTAATTGTGAATGAAATTGTGCGTATAAGCCTTTGTAAGAAAAGTATGTTGGTAGATGATATGAGATGACACAAGCCTAACTAGTTAACCAAGTTTGGAGCAAGAAGCCTCCAAAACCGGGAAACACATGTCATAGCGAAATAATTGGTTACTAACAAAAATTATGTTACGTTTAATGTTGGTATTGGAAAAAGGATTACAAAGATTTGAAATTAAACTTACGGCAGAATAAATGAAACGGTAAAAATAAAGGCACTTCCAGAACCAACTGTTCTAGAAATATCATAATAGAAAAGCTTTTAATCCCTAACGAGATGTAATTTACTGAAAACTCTTCGAAAAAGAAACTTCATTTGCATAGTATTATAACTTAAATGCAAGTTAAAACCAAGAATAAATACATATATCTGTACCTGTAGAACAGTAATAAGTAGACACAAGTACTTAATCTATACTAATATATAAAGCTTAAGAGTTTGTTGGTTTGTTTGCTTGAACGCGCTAATCTCAGGAACTACTGGTTCGATTTGACTGCATATCATAGAATACGCAACAGTACCTAGTATGTATATTAATAATACACAGATATTACAAATTCAAATTAAATTTTATTGACATAATAGGTTACACAAACTTGTTTGAAGCCTCTGACTCCCGAACTAGGTGTACCTGTATGTCAGGAGTCAGCGCCTTCTCCCATTTTATTTGGCTTATATACTAATGTCAACATAGGAATAGACAAACAAATGTGCTACAACATACAGTTTTAAAAGAAGTAAAAACAAAAAGAAAGAAAAAACGTTTATTTGCGGTAAACATGACGCAAAAAGATAAGAAACACAAAAAAAATAAGAAAAGGTTGAGGGAAACATGCGTCACATCCACGCAAAACGACTAAAATAAAAAATAAAAAACAACATAAAAAAAAATAAAAAAAAACAATCATATATTTCGAGGAAACCTCTCGCTTTATTTTCTGAGTTTTGTTAGAAATACCCGAATATGTAACAACTAATATTGGAAGTGAAGGAAGAGTTACGACTGAGGTATTTAATTTTCGACCGAAGAATTACTACATTTTAAATTGATATGTTAATAGAGAAGGTAAACGAAGCTAATTTCTGCCTACCCCCATGCGAAAAAGGTATAGGTTTACGTATGTGTATGAAAATAAAGACGTACTTGACAGCTTATTATAGTTACGAGTCTAACTGAAGTTGTACACAATTACACATTAGACTATCAATAGGTCCCAGGTCGAACAGAATGTGATTCCGAATTTCTAATTATTGGGAATCGGATTTGGGAAATTGTTCATGACTCCTCTGAACTAAATTGAGATTTCAAAATATTTACATTTAATATCAGGTTTATGTTATGGCTTTAACTCGTAAACAAATGGGCAGGTTAGGTTAGTAGACAAATTGCAAAAGAAAAATAAATGTAAAGAATGTTTCCATAGTTACTGCAGATAACTTATGCCTTTTTTTTGGGTTGGAAATCATTAAATAACTTTTCCCGCTCTGGGTGGAGCAGGAGGGCGTGTCAGACTTTTACTGACTAAAACCCACCCATGGTCCCTTAGTTGCCTGTGTGCCAGGGGCCGCGGTATCTCTTTCAAATAACCCGCACCCCTGGCAGGCATCGGTCCTTGCGGACCCCACCAGTTGGTGCTGACATCACTTTGAGGTGCGCGTGGAACACAACGCGCCGTCGGCGTCGACCCGGGCTTGGTCCTTACCGGACAGCGAGCTACCCATTACTCGCCGTCCGCAAGCCCGCGATAACTTACTAACTAACATAAATCCATGGAGAGGTTCTATCAATTGATGGCGACACACATTCTTGACTGAATCTTCAGAGTTTTTTTTTCCGTCGGGTTCTGTATGATATTTAGGTTTGTGGTGGATTAAAAAATGTCTTAGCCACAAAATATTCTCAAAAGCTATCACTTTACGTACAAGATGGCAAATATAAAACATCACTTTCACCCCTTCGGATTTGCGCGTATTTGGCAGAGGCGTGGCGCACTACCCCATGTATCGGGTAAAGTCAACATTTTAGCGCTCCGCACACAAACAACTAATGTTTGCTCGGCGTAGTAACAGTTTTAATCTAAAGGAAATTACTATGTAAAGTACCCATTACTTTAGCTAATATGCGAAGTGACTGGCAGTTAAACTAGCGTGTATGTTACTATGAAGCCTGAGATTTACCTAGTTAATCCTTATTACGAGGTGAGCGTAGTTCCTGGCTGATTAAATAAATAATGTAATAATGTAACGTAAATGTTTAATAAACTTAGGTAAAGTCTCACTAAAGAGGATCGGTACATGCCAAAGACGATGCTTAAAAACTAAAGTTGTAAAGTCCAATGAGACCCGCACGGAGAGTTAGTTTAATGATGATAGGAATTTAGTCCAACTTTGGAAATGTTTCAGATCGTGGTGTACGCAATCAACTGTAGAATAATTATGTAAGAATCGAAGTCGCGATACAAAAGACCAACGCTTAACCGGTATGACAATCCCCTTCAACCAGCTTCGCAGGTAACACAAGCGGAGAGCTGGTGCACCTTGACACCGGGCTGCAGACCGGTCAGAAAAGCTTTGCCATCTTTAGATGGCCGGCTGACTAGACGGTCACTAGTTCTGGACAGGAACGGCCTGCATCTGGTGACGAGGACTATCACGGGACAGCCCGCTAAACAAACACTTTTACACAATAGACAAGACGGACAGAAACCCTCAGGGCAGCCAGATCCATGCAAGCCCTGCTTAGAGGATGCAAGGCTTGCATGGAGGCTGAGGAAAACGTTGCGAATGTACTCTTTGAATGCACAGGGTACGTCTTTCATTGACTTGAATGTGCCCTGGCAGCTGAGAGTATGTCATGCTCACTCAAATGTCTCGCTGGTGGTGGCGTGTGTGTTGGATCATTAAGTTCCCTTCAAAATGGTTGAGCTGAATGGTGCTGATCCATACGTCATGTTCGTGAACGGGTGCCGCCAGTAGGGACTGGTCATCTCTTAGCTCCCACGGCTTATTTTAATTTCTAAATTGTTAATTTATTTTTGTTTTAATTACGGACGCTTTTAATGTGCACGTCTTTTTACATCGTTCTCACATTGACAATTTTAACATAATGATGTAACCAACTGTTTGTAATAATATCATGATTTTAAAAGAGTGTCCATGGAGTTTCTTGCCCGTTCTTCTCCATAGGTACCTACGCTTTGGAATGGGCAACTAGCTTCATCTTTCTACCTCACCGACCTTGACAATTCAAAAGTGCCTTTAATTGGTTTATTTGAAATAAATGCTTTGAGTTTGAGTTTGAGTTCAGGCGTCACTCAGATTAGGACAGAAACCATCAGAGCAGCCAGATCTTACACGGACTTCTAAACAGACCTATAAAGATGTATACAATTTCTGGAGTAAGGTGGGCTGGTTGGAATAACCACCGTAGGCTGCCATGGCCAATGCATTATGGTCCACCTGAAAGACAAAGTACGGAAACCCAACCATTTAACATAGAAAATAGCACCGCTATAACGCAGTAACACACAAACATGTAGCTAAAACACTTCAGCATTGAGTTATTATCATATTAAAAGAACCAATAAAACTGTTACGACGAATTATAATACATATAAAGGAGCCAACATTTATTATGAAAGGTATACAATTATTATTCCGGGAGACATGCTACAGCACTAAATATATGGCACTAGTGTACCATAATAATGGCATTAACCAGTTTAAGTGCCGCCCGGCGCCGTACAATGTGCGCTGGCGATTCTTTGAAGCACCCAGCTAATATAGTTATAAGTGGAAGAACGCGCATTAACTAAATTCTATTGGCATAATTATTCACCTGAAATATGTTGAATGGCTCATTGGCGACATGATTATTATATAAATTATGGTACAAACTAATTAAACACGACAGGAGAATAGATTTTGGCTAACAATAGTCATCCACTTAAACTGTCATAGGCGCTTGAGACTTCAGAATTAAAGTAAGTGATAGCTAACGGATGTACTTTGTGTTAAGGCAAAATGTATGATCATGTGATATTAATTTGTTCATGTTCATTGTACACCCATTAAGATATAAGAAAGAAGGAGATATGCCCCGTAGTTAAAAATGTATCGGAACCCGGTGTCTCCAGTTTGTCCCCTCCACATGCACTACACATGCAGTTCAGTAAAACCAATAGATACGAAGTCGCGCATACACCCGCAATTCATAAATCAGAACGTACTACACAATCAATTATAAACCTTATCTCTTGTTTCATAGCGTGAACTTACCAGGCACCGTACAGCTTACTCACACAAAAACATCGGTCGCTATCGATGTGCTGCACTGTGGAAAAGCCATTTATTTTACATTTACGCTAGTGATTGACTAACTCAAAAAGTTATTTATTTATTATTTATTGCTAGTTAGTTGTCGATTCTTAGATTTATTCTTGTTCTAAAAAAAATATGAGGTCCTAAAAATTAAATAAATAAATGTCGATATTTCCAGAAAGTATTGTATTATAAATAAACACACTATAGCTAAAAAAAATATATTATGTTTATTAAATCAAAAAATTGAATCATTTTAAAACAATTGGGTTATGTTGGTTTAGGCTGCCATCTTTTGTCGGGAGGACACGGCGTGGCACACGCTTGCCGAGTGTGCTGCTTGGGAAGAGCCGCGCCGTGCCCTCATCTCAGGAGTCGGCAGTGACCTGTCGCTGCCGGCCGTTGTCGACTCGATGGTCGGCAGCGAGGAGTCCTGGGACGCGGTGGTATCCTTCTGCGAATCAGTCATCTCGCAGAAGGAGGCTGCGGAGAGGGAGCGGGAGATTGCTTCCGCTAACCCGATTCGCAGCAGACGCACCGGGCGTCGGCGGAGGGTGGATAACGCCCTCTTCCGGCCCCCCTAAATGGGTCCAGGGGCGACGGATCTGGGGAAATCCGTCGCCCCCTACTTCTTAGGACCCGAGATGGCGGCGCGTAGTATTCCACGCGCGCCTCTATGTGATGTAAGGGGGGAGTTTAACACCTCACTCCCCCCCTAACGCGAGGTGGCCCGCACAGGCGGGCCGGCACTAGCCGGGGATCGCGGAAGTCACTTTTGTTCCCGTGATCTCCGGTGCAAGTGTGAGGCGGAACACCGGGGTGGTTTTAGTCAGTAAGAGTCTGACAGACCCCTCCGCCCTCCCCAGGGCGGAGGACATCCATGAGGATTTACCCCCGTCATCAAAAAAAAAAAAAAAGGCTGCCATCTTTTCAGGTCTTCCAACTGGGTTAAAACGGTTGATAAATTGAAAAATAATCTATAATAATAATGTATTCGCTGGGTAATCGTCATTGTTGTCGATAACCTATGTTCGTGGATATGCACAAACACAACATTTTTTTTTTTTGGGAGGGATATCATCAAATAACTTCTCCCGCTCTGGGTGGAGCAGGAGGGCGTGTCAGAATTTTACTGACTGAAACCCACCCGTGTTCCCTCAGTTGCCTGTGTGCCAGGGGTCGCGGTATCTCTTTCGAACAACCCGCACCCCTGGCAGGCATCGGCCCTTGCGGACCCCACCAGTTGGTGCTGACATCTCTTTGAGGCGCACGTGGAACACAACGCGCCGTCGACCCGGGCTTGGTCCTTACCGGACAGCGAGCTACCCATTACTCGCCGTCCGCAAGCCCGTGCCTACGGTGGCTGAGAATCAGCCTGGGATTCCCGACGCCCAGGGCGTCTCCCGCGGTGACTACGGCCGTGAGGGCGCATATACTGCCTCTCCCTTACGTGCGCCGCCTCCCTCTTCGCGAGCATTACTGCTTCGCAGAAGGAGGTGACTGCTAACCAAGCACTCTCGCTCCGTACCATGGCCTGGACCAGGGCCAGACGCGAGAGATCGCCGCCGCCGATCGCCTCCACGAAGACACGGTGGTGCGCGGTGCTCCGCCCAAGCTGGGCAGACCTCCACTGTATGCTCCACCGTGTCCTCTGGGCGATCTTCGCAGTGGAAACACCCGGGCATTTCCTCCCGCCTTATGCGAAACAGGAACCTCCCGAAACAACCGTGTCCGGTGAGGACCTGCGTCAGATGGAAGGTGAGGACGCCATGCCGCCTCTCAAGCCACTCCTCAAAGAGGGGACTTACCGTATCGTGGCGTGCCCAGTACTGGGCTGCGACAATCGCGCTCTCCATGTCGCCATGAGATCCCGCCGGAGCTCTGTTCGCTGTGCCGCGATTCCTCGTGGCAGCGGAGTAACGCCCCGGTGTTTGGCATCCTCGCGCCGCAAGACGCAGCGGCTGTACCACGAGACTCATCCGCATAGATAAATTATCGTTATGTGAATTTTACATTGCTGGTCCAGTCACTTAGCGATACTCTTAGGTAGTTAGATAAGGAACAATGTATTAACTTCAAAAATAAAACAGTCGCTGTGATATTTGAAAACAAAAATAACGTAGTAAAGACAATAAATATTTTACGATTTCTTGTTTTTCCTGATTTTAAAGACAAATATAGTTAAATTATTTTCTACTTGTTTAGTTTGGTTTTTAAAGCGTGTTTTTTAGTTTTTTAAACTATTATTTATTTATATTTCTACAGTACATAAGTACAGGAGAACTCACAATCAAAAGTCATCATTTTTGAACTTTCACATTCATGTACACACTTCAATTTGGCGAGCCTAGTATTTTTAATAGATTATTGAAGACAACTTTTATACAAGACTTTATATTCTGAAGGATATTTATTTCTGAGATATCATAAAAGTTTTTTATTAAGTTTTGACAGACTCAATTCAGACTACATACAGCCACTTTGATAGTTGTGATACTTTGGGGACAGTCGCAGGCATGTGAAATGGCTGTTAACCTTTCAAATATAAAAAAAATATAAAACAGAAAAACGAAATAATGCATAAAACTGAAAGTAATAAAAAGTTTTATTCGTTTGTAAATGTTGCGCGATAACTCAGACAGACAGTCTAACAAATAATGTGTGTATTTCACACCGTCGTCGAGTTATATTGAAATGGCTTTACATTATGCTACTCACCCTGTAAATAAACTGTTCAATATTCCCATTAACGTTGAAAGAAAAATCGCTTGGAAAATGCTTTAAAGGAAAACATTGAATAACTTAAGTATGTTCGTTGAAATCAAAGAACTAACACCATAAAGGTATGCCAGGAATACGTCGGTAAATGATTCCAGAAAATAGTCACGAAAGCATTAATAAGTTTTCTTTAGAAATTACTGGTCCCATACATTTCAATTGGAGCTCTGTTTATTAATTTATTGCAGCACATGACTTGATAATCGGAGTTTAATTTTCAATGAATATGTAACTTCTGTGGTATAAATTTTATACAGTGGGAATAAATAATAATATTCCTGCAATCAAACATTTATCTTTTCAATTTAGTTCGACATACTCAGATGTTTTTGGTATAATACACCGTTGCATTCAATTAACATCTTACTGCTTTGAGATGCAATCAGCGTTGATAACGTAGAGAGATAATGTTCTCCACATTTCTACAATAAGAACACCAAAACTGCAACCACAAGCAAACGTGAGAACGAAGCACTCACGCAGTTAATTAACGAGCTTACTTTTCTCCTCATTTTCCGTTCAGAACAACAAAAATACAGTTGTACACTGCCTTGCACCGAAGCTGATTTAAAGAAACCCTCTCCCAGTCCCACAAAATTTCTTACACAACTTATCAACGCCTTCCTTTGTTCTCGCACCTGGAGCGCTACACACCTACTTTTATTTATAGGGTTTGCATTAGGAGTGGGTTGTATAGAACTCGGGGGTCTTTTACCCAATTTAAAATGGAAGCTCTTTATTGGATATGTATATAATCAGTACTTCATCGTAGAGAAACGCATTGCGATGAGTTGGCCAAATGTGGTATTAGCCTGACTAGTACAATACCACATTCGGCCGATTAAAATAGATTTTAGGAAAATCTTTACAAATTAATAAACCAATTTCAACACTGAAGAATTAGCCTCAAAGAAGTCGCTTTTTTTCTGTTTCTAAACAGTTTTTCTCTCGCAGGACAAGTCAAAGTTTGGTGGCTGAGATAAGGGCGGTCCTACCCTCGTCACGCTTTGTGGCTTTGTTTGTTTTTATCCGCCGCTCTCTAATCCGGAGCTGATTGTCGAGCCGAGAATTAACGTCATCTGGCGGGCACTAATCATTAAGATGCGATTGTTTCGAAGCAGCCTGACAACCTCAAGTGTTCGAACTCGTCTTAGAAGATTTGCTTTTGTGGGTTGGGGAACTGAGCTTATTAAAACGGTAATTCCACGTTTAGGTTTTCTAACAGACACAAACAAATGGATGGTTACTGTGATTCATTTAATTAGTCATAGTTTCGGCACTTGTTATTGATCTGAGAAGATTCTTAATGGGATACATGAGAAAGTTGCTGTCACGATAACTTTGTTGAATGTTACAGTATCTACCAGTAGAATTATACTATAACTTCCGTTCCGTCACAAAAATAGAACCCTATCATTCAACAATACCGCCTCCGATCAAAAACGTACAAATCGAATTACAAACGAACTGATAAATAGGCAAGATGCTACTTTATCGCCTATAACGGTGCGGACGTGAGCTGCCCACATTTTCCGGGAATTGGCCCACATTACCCGGCTTGAACCCGCATTGACCGGCGCGACCGGCCGTTGCGTGCGTTGGAAATTTTTATCTCTTTGCAAATGGCGACGGCATGTGTCCTGCGAATACTGTGGAGTATTGAGATGTGATAGTCGATCATAAATAATAATGAGCATTGCCAATACAATTACTAATATCTAACCGACAACAAAAAGGAGGAGGTTGTCAAGTCGATGCGTATTCATTTAGATATGTTTATGCTAATAAGTGCTTTTCATTGTTAGAATGAGATGGTGGACGACCCCAACCTACACGTGGGTTAGTTATTGTAAGTGGGGTCATGAGTTCGAACCTCACAAACCCAGGCAGGCATTCACTTAAACTATTTGGTGCAAGTCATATTATCACCAATGCACACTGCTCTCACAACAGTAAAGGAAAAAAAAACATCATTAGGAAACTTGCATGTAGAACCAGAAACTGAGCTAGAGTTATGGAATTTTAGACTTTATTAAAGTCTAAAATTCATCCAAACAGTGGAAATAGTATTGATGGATTAAGTTATGTTCTGATCGTAAACTGCGCACGCGGCCGCTTATATTAAATTTGTTTTTTACTCAACAACATATTATTAAAGTAATCCATTATATGTGGAGGTATGGCCTTGCTTGATTCCAAACCACCGTTTTCAAAATCTCTTCAAAGTAGGTTTAAGTTTCAGTACCACAAACACGTTTATAAAGAGTTTTTCTAAAAAATATTGCAATTTTATTATTTCAATTGTTATTTCGACATTATATCTACTTCATGCATAAACATATTATTTGTTTTACAAAAAGAACCTTACACACAAAATGGTCGAAAAACGTTTCCGATCAGGATACTCGCCAATCCAATCAAATATCGATAATGAATTACGATAAGCTCTCGCCGGTCTATCCAATCAGGTTCACGAACGATCAGGATTATTTCTATCTCAAACGAAGCAGAAGTAAGGTTACCAAACCTTCAAAAATTACCAAACCTTTACAAGTACATTGGAAAACTTTTCTTTTCCCTTTTCGATGTTAAACCTTTAGTAAAAGATAGAATAATCTGATAATAGAGGCATCGCAAAAAATCTTTTACGAATAAAGGTTATCGTGGCATTAGTAGACAGCCGCGGAGTGGGGATGGGAGGTGGACTGACCTAGATTTTTTCTGGATACCACACTAACTTTTAAGAACTAGGTATAAATTGGCTTTTCCAACCAATACCGTCCCACTGATGAGCTTCCGTGTTATTTTAACTAGCCTATTGGGTAGAAAGACATCAAAATTAATTTAGATCAAACTAGGTAGGCACAAGACATTAAAAATAATTCATGCTCTACAGCAAAAATAAAGCTTCAACAACGAAGGACTGTCCAAAATCGATACTTTCGTAATCCAGAAAAGAACAGAAACTTTAATAAAGGTGTTCTATTCCGAAATAAAATGTAAATGAGTGAGATTGATACCGGGGACCATCGTTAACATGGCCTGATTGAAATGTAAGGCGCGGACAGACAGGTGGATGGCCGGGGGAAGGGGATAGGACAGCGGGGATGATACGCGTTAATTAAATCCTGCGACGGAATATGATGGATTATGAAATAGGAATAGCTGCGTTTATAGTGACAGCTTTTATGATTAAGTTAATAATTGTAATAAAGCGATGGTGTAATTATTTCTCATAAGAAGTCTAAGAATTTCAGTAGATTTCTTAATCCAGATGATCCAAAGCCAAACAGATATATATCAAAATCATAGAACATATTTTCCTGATATCAAAATCGTTTAACCACACTCATACGAGTCTCTCATAACCGCTTATGAATAATTCCCAACAAGTTCGTTCAGTAGAGCGTTTGTTTCATCACTCATGTGTGTGCTATTTGAGTTTAATATCGACGAGCCTGCTCATTGGTCCGGGGCATGACGCGGAAAATATTGTCCAATAACAGTCTATGCACGCACAGGCCGTTCGCAATAAATTCACGGAAAAAAAAAGAAATTCACGCAAAAAGGTGTCATACGATTTTGTGCGGTTATTCTTTAAAAAAACATATATAAATCTGTTTTATGTGATCCAGGCTTTAAAATTGTGATCTTCATGTTGTTTAGAATTGGATGAACAGCATTTATTGAGTTCATACGATTTTTCCGGTTATTATTTTCAAGAATATTGATAATATGAAGGTACTCTGATATTGTATATATGTATTTATATCCAATGTCTTTATGTCTACCGAAACAGTGTATCTGCATACAATCTAAACAAATATACGTTACAGAACTGTACGCAGTCACAAAATGGCATTCCAGCCAATGTTTGTAGTTGATCAACTATGTGAAAGTACCCTGAACAGCAGTGTTGAACAACTGCGCAACTAATTGTCCGACCGCAATCGCAACTTGTCGCAACTGGTCGCACTTGATCGGACCCGGCTGTAGTTGTGTGTTCCAGGCTTCTTCCAAGACAATGAATGTGGTGTCAGTGCGCTGGGTCATATGGCTTTGCTTGACAAATTGACTCTTTGCCGCAGTACTACTAGCTAACTGAAATACACCTCGTTGAATGAACAACTCAACCTAACATCACAAGAATACAACTCCACCAACCCTGTCTCACAAATATACCAAACCTAACAAAGGCTAAACTAACTGAAAATAAAACATTAGAATATCGGAACACTCATACAATAGCCTGCTCCTAGGCAAACACATAAAGCGGTGCCGTCTCACTGCGATAACTAACTACCCGCAATAAAACTTTTACTCCCCCCCCCCTCCTTACCATCTATCCTCTCGAAAATAATCCTCACTGAAAAGTCAGTGAAACGGCATACTTAACAAAGGGAATTTGGCCGGCTTAAAGTTGTGCCCCCACTGACACGGCTACGCTACCACGCTGCCCCGCGATATATTATGGAGATTTTATGATCCCCTCACCCCCGCTGAAAGGGTAAGATGGCGAGGCTCTCCCGTAATATATGCATTTTCTTACACAGATTCATTTTAAAATGTTTTTAGTATCGCTAAGTTGGTTTGGCAAGAGTTGCTCATTAAGTTAAGCTCGCCTCTGATTGCGGAAGTTACGCGGAACGACGTAAAGAAACTTTTAATTTAGTTTTTGCGCTGTTCGCCACTGTCAATGGAATGGTAGTCTAATTTAAAATTGTTTATCGAAATAAAATGGATAAAAATACGGAACGCTAAGCTTGAGATTTAAACGAGAGTAAAAGTTAAGTTTTTCAGAGCTTTTAAAACATTAAATTAGGATGTATATCAAAGCACTGGAATAAAGTCAACGTAGAAAATTATGCTGAAATTATAATAAATTAAACTCAACTGTAAAACAGACTTAAAGAATTTTGTAAGAGAATGTTGACAACGATTAATGATTTCATTCTTTTGATACCTTTGGAGACAATATATAACATTATGTAACAGCTCAGTCACTACATAATTAAAATATCCCACAACAATTACAAACAATAATCTGTTAGTTATGGCCCTACCCTAACACTACCCAACATGATCTCATAACTTCATAGGTAGGTAATTCGGGCTGTTGTCCGCAACTCTACGTCAAAGCGCGTATTTTGCGTATGGGTGGGAGAATCGGTCATTCGATCCACCCCATCTCCTTGAGAAAGGCCAGCAACGCCTTGGTGTTGCTGATAATCTCACGTAGGGTACCTGGGTTACTGAAGCATTTAGCCCTGTAATTGGCGACCACCGGGCAGTTTAACAGCACGTGCGCTGCTGTCTCGTCGTCCTCCATGCAGGCCCTGCACAGCGGACTATCTGTTACTCCTATGACAAAGAGATATTTGTTAAATGACCCATGGCCAGTTACAGCTGCTGTAACTGCACGCAGCTGTTGTTTAGTTAGACGGAGAACCTGTTTTGTGAGGCGGCATCGATCGTAGGTAGTGCTTCCTTAGCCTGCCTGCACTTACTTAGGTCCAGCCATATCTTTTGATGTTGGTGCTTGGTTTGTTTCCTTACCAGAGTGCGTAAATACCCGAAGGGGAGTGGCGCGATGGGTCCTGGTCCCACTGGTGCTATATTCGACCCCCTCCTGGCAAGTTCATCTGCTGCTTCGTTACCTAGCGAACCGCTGTGTCCCTTGATCCATTGAATGGTAATGTTATTGAGGCTAACTACATGGTTGAGGCGCTGGTAGCACTCGTATATCAGCCCATAGTCAACTGTGTGACGCTTAGGAGCCCTCTTAGTTGAGGCCCGAGAGCCTCCAAGGCCAGAACCCAGGATTTTTCAGGCAAGCCGTTGGGTCCTGGGGCGATGTGATGTGGTAATTATGGAGGTGGTTGTACGCAGTATAGGTGGCAGAATGATAAGGTTATTATTCTGTTACGTAAAAGAAAGTAGAGAAAGGTCTAAGATATTTGGATTGTTGAAGAAGATCATGAATATGGATCATTTATCTTCCAAGGGTACATTATCGTTAACTTTGGATTGCACGGCTAATGTGGTGCTAAGCAGTGCTTTGTAGAAAGAAACTTACTAACTCAAAACATGACATAATAATGACTTTAAGCCTTTTCTTCGTCTCTGCAATGAATTGCTTAAAAAACTGTGACAGTATCCAAATGATAAGTTGAACAGTACAGTATCGCGTAGCTTGCACTGTTGTTGCGCCCTATACAGCTGAAGATGAAATGAGTGGTTTGAGGTTCAAACTTGTGTTTTCAGTGAGTTCTGTTTCTACTGAAACTTCAGAGGTGAGCGGAGGTGCTATTTACATTAGTTTTCGTGTCCTTATACATATTCCGCTTTCCATAACTTTACATTCTCGTTTATTATTTTATTCACGATTCCCTTAATTTTGTAAAAAAAATCAGCAATTAATTGAGTTACAAGTATGATAACTGATAACTTACATTTTCTTCCCAAAGAGAGGCTTCACCTCACGGAGTTTATAAGATGGATTTAACCTGACAAACACATGAGCATAAACTCTAAACATCTATGTTTTGTTTACATTACGTTCACTCATGCCAATAGATAAATTATGGAAGTCAACCGCCAGAGTGACACACCACATTTCTCACAAGAACTTCGACAGTGAAACACAGCGAAATGTAACCAATACATATTCACTCGACAAACAAAATGATTTGATTTGAGTTGACGTGAAGAACGGGCGCAAACAGTCTCGCTGTCACAGATGGATGCGAGTTTCAGCGCAAACACCCTTTATGTGCGGGGAGGAAAGAACACACAGTGACGAAACCGAATCAATACATAACTTTACTGACGGAGAAGATCTTGTCGCATAGAAGAGAAAGAGCTTGCCTCAAAGTTACTGGGATTTTAAAGAGTTTGGTTACTGAAAAGAACCGAGTATTGTGATTTGGAGATGACTTCTGAGATCATTTGATAAAATTGAAACTCTCTTCTTTTTACCACACTATGTGCCACTAACAATAACAGTCAATCATCTAGATGTTTTCTAATATGTGTCCCATATGATCAAGTAATAAGAGATCTGGCCAACTCTTTTGGGGCAAAGTGGAATATGTGGTAGATTTAGGTTATTGGAAATCGATCTTTAACTGTACAGCGAATTGACTCATTAGTGAATGTTCTGGAAAACGAAACGTAACTTGATTAGCATTTTACATTCTCTGAAACATTAAAACAGCCATAAAGATTACAGGCTACACGTATATTAAAGGCATAACATTAAGAGTAACATCCTCATTTGCTTAATTACCAGATGTTCTCAATTGAGCCTCTATTAACGCCATTAACGAATACTTCAAATGTTCACGTAATATTTTATATTTTATACTCAACATCTTCAACGAATATAAAACAAAATAAGATAATAAATTATCTAAGAGGAAAGGAAATTAACGTCGGGTATCATAATTAATTGATAATAAATTATAAGCGCTTCAGATTTTTATAGCGAGTAAAATAAAGCAGTAGATGTTTGAGAATATAGTACTGAAGCAGAAATGTTTTTTTATTACTTTAAAAGAAAAAATAATAAAGGTGAAAACTAGCAATCTGACCATAAATAGTAAAATTATTTATTGGCATAAAACGAGGGTGCAAACAAAGTGGAGCCCTGACTCCTGCGCTAGGTAGAAACACCTGTGTCACAGGAGCCAGTGTCTTCATCCAATCCGTAGGTTCTGGATTTTATGCAATAAACAACCATTATTATTTACAATAAGTTAAAAAAATAATAATTAAAAAGCCAAATAGTAGTTACATTCATTATTAAAATAAGTTAAAATTATAATTATGGCTAAAATATTTATTAAATACATGACAAAAAGAGAATTTAGATTTATTTTAATTCTACATCTGTGTGAGGGTGAGTGTAAGTGTAGAGAATGTGTGTTTTATGTGATGATGTGTGGAGTGTAGTGGTGTATGTATGGAGGTTAATGAGAGGGTGTGTACTCATGGGTGATGTCTAATCTTGTTGAACTTAAATATACCTTATAATAAAATTGATTCTGTTTGACTGTATGTTTGTGTCAGTAGCCATGCCTTAGTTTTAGTTTTAGCTTCCCTTAGTGTAAGAGGATATAAATTGAGAACATTGTTTGTTTTATTATAAATGTATCTTGACAAATACATGCGTTGTCTTCTAGCAGCTCCGGTGTCAAATTTGACAGAAAGGCAAACATTCCATATAGTGCGCTTACTTAAAACTTGCTTATTTAATGGTGTGACCAGATTCTGTTTGGTGACTATATGTAAAACATACATTTGCCTTACAGTGAAAATTTGACATTTATCGTATAAAGTTGTGGTGGGGAATCTAAAAGGTCTAAACGTCATTACTTTAAGCACAGATCTTTGGGCCCTTTCAATTCAAATCATGTGCATTTTGCATGCCCCACCTCAAACACCAATGCAATACCCAATCACTGGCTGAACCAGTGCGAAAAATACCGTGCGTAGTAACTCATAATCAGCGACATGCCGAAGTATCTTGAATACCCATATGAGTTTTCTAATTCGTGCCGTGGTGACCTCTAGGTGCTGGCGCCAAGTAAACTTTTCGTCAAGTAGTATTCCTAAATATTTAACTGCATTTTATTGAGGAATTGGAAGACATGAGCAGGACGTGCAGTTCTTGGGGGCATTACATGTGTGTAATTTAACGCATATATTGGCTGGCTTTACTTAGAGACACTAAATTGGATTAGGGTCTGTACCGTATGTTGCGAGTATCATATTTGTATGGTGGTGGGTAGGTTGATAACTTGTTCAATAAAACAGTGTGTCGCTAACCCTCGCCTTTCATTGACGCTGCATTGGCGACGAGTACGGGATTTTTAATATTTGGTGTCTTCATTAAGCGTGCAGTATCGATATTACCAACTAACATTTACTGTTATTAAAATGCCAATCGGAAAGTTAGAACCGTTCAATATAAGTTCAAAACAATGGCCTGCTTATATACGCCGGGTTAATCAGTACATTTTACTAAACGACGTAAAAGATAACCTAAAAGTGCCGATGTTAATAACAATAGTAGGTGAAGCCACCTATTCGTTGATGTGTGATCTGTGTTCCCCGGACTTTCCCGAGAACAAATCTTACGATGAACTGGTGAAGCTAGTGACCGATCATCTGGAACCGCAGCGATCTGAGATCGCCGAGCGCCACGTGTTCCGGCTGCGGCGACAACGGACCGGCGAACCCTTGATGGAATATTTACAGGCACTAAAACATCTGGCAACAACTTGTAATTTTGGTAAATGTAAGAAGTGTTCTACGCTCGAGGAAAATCTAAGAGATCAGTTTGTTTCGGGTTTGACAAATGACGCAATGCGTTCAAGAATATTTGCCGAAAGGAAAATAGAATACAAGGAGGCGGTGGAGTTAGCATTAGCACTAGAGGCTGCAGAGAAGCACGCGGAGGTGAGCGGCAGCACGGTGCCGACGACGACCTCAGGTGCCGGCGGCGAGGCAGGTGAAGACCTGCACTACACACGCGGGGGGCGAGGACGCACCCGCAGCTCGCGCACTCCGGCTGGCGCGGGTGGTGCGGCTGGCCCAGCCGGCGCGGCAGGCGCGGCGGGCACGGAGCGCACGGCGGGCACATCGCTGAGCGGCGCGGCGACAGCGCCAGCATGCTGGCGTTGCGGGAAGGCGCATCGAGCGGACAGGTGCCGTTATGTGAATTATAATTGTGACGAGTGTAAACAAAGAGGTCATTTACGAGTGATGTGCAAATCAGTGAAAGGTAGTGGCAACCGGGCAGACAATCAGCAAAATTATATGAGTAGTGAGGACGATACAGACGATATGTTTAAGATTGTTGTTGGAGGTAAGGGTAATAAACCGTACTTTATAAACGTAATCATAGATAACTTAGAGACCAAGTGTGAAATCGACACCGGTAGTCGTATCTCTGCAATCAATGAAGACATTTATACCCGCAAATTTTCGCATAAGATAATTAAAACTGATAATTTGATGTTACGTAGTTATGCCGGTTCATGCATCGAATCGCTTGGTTATATAGAAGTCAGAGTTAGGTTACGAGATGTAGAAGTAAAATCCTTGCCACTTTACGTAATTAAAAACGGAGCGTGCCCATTACTGGGACGAGATTGGTTGCGTGCGCTGAAAGTAACACAAATAAATCTGAATAAGATAACCGACGATGGATTCGTGAACCGCTTATGTGCTGAATTTCCGGAAGTGTTTACGAATAAGTTAGGTACTTGTAAGCGAACCATTCGACTACAGCTAACTAACGATGAACCTGTTTACGTGCGTGCGCGATCTGTGCCGCTGGCGTTGCGCGCTCGCGTGGAGCGCGAGCTGACGCGACTGGAGTCCGACGGATCCATATACCGCGTCGACTATTCCGACTACGGAACGCCCATTGTGCCAGTTGTTAAAAAAAATGGGGATATACGCATTTGTGGGGATTACAAAATTACAATTAACCCAAAACTCAAACGTGATTATTATCCCTTGCCCCGCATTGATGAGTTGTTCGCCAACTTAAGTGGAGGAGAAAAATTTACGAAAATAGATCTCACTCACGCTTACGAACAGTGTTTATTAACAGAGGAGTCACAACCCTACACAGCAATTACAACTCACCTCGGGACCTATGCCTATCGTCGTACGCCGTACGGACTAGCGTGCATACCCGAGAAGTTTCAGAAATTAATGGAGGAAACCCTACGTGGTATTCCGGGTTGCGTCGTTTTTCTAGATGACATTTGCATAACGGGGGCTAATGATAAAGAACACATAAGTCATTTACGAGCTGTACTCGAAAGGTTGCGCGAGACGGGTTTAACAGTAAAGTTTAGTAAGTGTAGTTTTTTACAAGACAGCGTAAAATACTTAGGTTTTGTTATTGACAAAATGGGTTTACGGCCAGACACTGCTAAATTGGAGGCTATTTCCAGCGCACCAACACCAGAGAATATAACTCAATTGAAAAGTTTTTTGGGAATGCTAAATTATTACGGAAAATTCATTAGTAATTTGAGTACATTGTTGTATCCTTTACATAATTTACTTAAAAAAGATGTACACTGGAAATGGGATGCAAGTTGTGAGCAGGCGTTTACAGGAGCTAAGCGAGTTCTCCTGGGCGAGCGAGTGCTGGCACATTATGAGGAGGGGCGGCCGCTCGTGCTCGCGGTAGACAGTAGTGCGTATGGGCTTGGCGCAGTGTTGGCTCACCGCTATTCCGATGGCAGCGAGCGCCCGGTTAGCTGTGTGTCCCGCACACTTAACGCGGCCGAGCGGAATTACAGTCAACTAGATAAGGAGGCACTCGCGATATTGTTTGGTGTAACAAAGCACCATCAATACTTGTTCGGTAGGAGTTTTATATTACGCACGGACCATCAGCCATTGACGCACATTTTTGGTGCTAAGAGTGGCATTCCTCAGACCGCTGCCAGCCGGCTACAGCGGTGGGCGGCACGCTTGGCAGCATACGATTTCACTGTGGAATTTGTCCGCTCGGCTGACAATGGGCCGGCCGATGCTTTATCCAGGCTACCACTACCTCAGGAGGGTCGCTTAGTGGACGCAGTCACTTACATAAATTTAATAGAGGAATCCATCCCAATTAGCTTTAAGGATATTGCTAAGGAGACGGAGAAAGATACATTGTTATGCAAGGTTAAAGGTTATGTCACATTTGGTTGGCCGTTGACAGTGTCGGAAACTGAGAAACCGTATTATGCAAGGAAAATGGATTTAGCTATAGAATTGGGTTGCCTCATCTATAAATACAGGATCGTTATACCAAAAGTATTACAAAAACAAATTTTAGATGAAATTCACGATGGGCACTTAGGAATTAATAAGATGAAGAATTTGTCAAGGAATTATGTTTATTGGCCCAATCTAGATAGGGACATAGAGGAGGTATGTCACGCGTGCACGGCGTGCCGCGCCGTACGCGATGCGCCGCCACACGCACCACTGCACCCTTGGGAGTTTCCGCTGCATCCATGGCAGCGAGTACATGCAGACTTCGGGGATTGTGGAGGAAAACGTTATTTAATTATGGTGGACGCAAACTCGAAATGGATAGAAGCTATTGCTATGAGTAGGACGGACACTCAGGCGACTATCACAGCAATGCGAACAATTTTTGCCCGGTTCGGCTTACCGTCATTACTCGTCACTGACAACGGCCCACCATTTTTCTCACAGGAATTTAAAACATTTTGCAAGAAAAATTGTATAAAGCACGTGACCACCGCTCCTTACAGACCGCAGGGAAACGGTGCAGCAGAAAATGCGGTAAAAACCGTAAAGAAAGCGATCAAACGTGCTTTGTACGAGGGCGAGGACGTCGGTACGGCACTTTGTAAGTTTTTATTCCAATATCGTAACTGTCAGCATGCAACCACTGGTGTCTCCCCTGCGGTGGCGTTGCAAGGGCGTAGGCTCCGCGGGCGTCTTGATGCGCTTCGGCCCGACGTGTCTGCGGTAGTGCGCGTCGCGCAGGAGCGACAAGTGGCCGCTGCGGGCGGCACGACGCGCGCGCTGGCGCCGGGCGACGCGGTGCTGGCCCGCGACTACACCGCGAGGGGGGACAAGTGGTTGTCGGGAACAATAGTCGACCAGACTGGACCGGTCTCGTACAAAGTAGACGTTGGACGTGGTGTCGGCTGGCGTAGACATGTCGATCAAATAATGCCCGTACATAGCAGGAATCGCCACTCGTTATCTCGGACTAGTATAGTTTCTGAGAATAAAGATTTATTCCCAGAACGAGAGGTTCCTTCGGTCCGTGAGGAGGCGGAGGACACATTCGAGGACGCGTCTGACGGCATTGGTGAGAGTTCGCAGACCACTGGTTCTGAAGCAGCATCCGGGCCGGAGACACCACCACCACCGTCAGGTGCGTCTGCTCGTGCTCTGCGGGCTTATAATCGGGCTCGACTAGGAGTCACAAAATAACATACTTTGTTAATTGTTTATTTTATATTTTAGTTATGCTTTAGCTTAAAGGGGAGAAATGTACCGTATGTTGCGAGTATCATATTTGTATGGTGGTGGGTAGGTTGATAACTTGTTCAATAAAACAGTGTGTCGCTAACCCTCGCCTTTCATTGACGCTGCAGGGTCGATTTTGCATGATTTAAGATTAGTAGGTTAGCTCATAGCCAGTGGCTCACGTTAATCAGACCTGACTCGGCTTTTTGTCTAACCTCATCCCAGTTTTCTCCATAAAATACTAGTGCTGTGTCATCAGCCTAATATGTAAAAATCTTACAATTTGCTAGCTAACACTGCTAGCTGACACAGATCGTTTATGTAGATCAGGAAGAGACTGGGACCAAGAATACTACCTTGTGGTACGCCGTATGTGACCAAAGCATCTGAGCTAACGTGTTTTCTTATTTTCACTCTCTGTGTACGATCACAAAGTCTGCGTAGAGTTTGAGGGCCGTTCCCCGCACATCGATCCGTTCCAATTTGTCCACAAGAATAGGTAACGAAACGGTGTCGAATGCCTTGGCTAGGTCAAGAAAAATGCCGATGCATTTCTTTCAGCCATTCAATTGAGATGTAACATGATCCACAAGTTGGCCGACAGCGTCCTCAGTGCTTTTTCCTGACCTAAAACCAAACTGGGCGTCCGACAATATCTTGTTACTTTCTAAAAAGCTAATTAGCCTAGTATTCAGAACTTTTTCTAGAATTTTAGACATTGTCGAAAAAAACAAAATAGGCCGGTAGTTTTTGACATCGTCTTTCGACTCGTTCTTATGGACAGGTGTTATCACAGATTTTTTGAATGCTTGTGGAAAGATTCCTTGAGAAATGCACAATTCTAACAGTTTTGTCAAATGGGGAACAATTATATGTCTCGCTAGTTTATGGAACTTAGCAGGAATGGCGTCCCAACCGACGACGCAGTCATTGTTTAAATTGAGTATCAATGCTTCAATTTCAGGCTCATCTGGGGGAAGTAGGACTATCGAGTTGAGGTTCGTGGATATGCCTGGCTTTGCAGATAATTAGATTTACTTTTTTATTTTAATTTTAAGGCATTTGTCATTTCATTCATAAATATATATATTTTTTTGTTTCTAATTAATAAAATTTGACATTGTATTAAAAATAATAGTTACCCATGGTCATTTTAAACTAAATGGGAATTGTACTTTAATTAAATATTTCTACACCGGCAACGGTAGTATATGTGAAGCTTTTTAATAATATTAAGATCATAATGTACCTTAAACTCGGAAATAAATTTACTATACTATACTATATTAATATCTTAGTAAAGGTTTTCGTGGTGTGAGTAATATTGTCAGCTAGTTGTTTGCTTAGGAGATTGGAGAAGTACTTATTTATATCCTCCATCGAGTGGGAATTACTGCTCGTGTTTTGAAGAAGGTTATCGGCTACTGATTTTTGTTTTTTCTGTTGTATTATAGTTTTAACAGCGTTTCACTTGTCTTTATTGTTTTTTGAGTTTTATAGGAGGGACTTTTCAGTGTTTTTTTTAATTTTCTTATCAGCTTGTTGCAAAAATTTCATATCTTTTATAAGATGTTTCGATGATATTATTTTGTGGGTTTAACGTAAACTTTTTGTGGGTTTAACGTAAACTTTTTGTGGAGTTTACCCCTGTAGCGAATACAACGGAGAAGACCTGGAGTTAGCTCGGGTTTGAGTTATTGTTTCCGACTGGGTCTATTATGTACTGTTGAATGTGTATCTAAAGTTATAGCAATCGTATAAATAAAAAGAGCTGCAGCGGTATTTGCTTCGGCGTCTTTATTAATAGATGAGAAATTGATCGATTCTAGATCTTTTACGGCCGCGTCATAATTGATTCTTGTCTGCGTGGTTTGTTTATCTCCTCTACGACAAGATTGACAGATACTTGATATTACTGAGGCATGGTCGGTCACAGGCGTATTTATCACAAACACTAGCTTGATGAGTCGTATTAAGCATCACGTGGTCTAGGCAATTTTGAATCCTGGTGTGTATGGCCCGGTAACAGTCCTAATTCTGCTGTAAGATTCATATATGATTCCCTGTTCTGATCGACACTGGTGGACTTAATGTCAGTGTTGATGTCTCCAATTAGTATAGTAGTTCTCGCTTTGATTGACTGAACAATTTTATCTATAGAGTCTAGAAAACTACCAATGTTGTGATTAGATGGAGACCTATAGACCGCCAAGATGCAAGTATCTGGATGATTTTTTTGTAACATAATGTTAGCGCCAATGGGTTATGGATCTAGATTTGTGTAGGGGATTCTATTGAAACACCTTTTTTTAATTCCACTATTCACATTTATTGAATCACGCACTAATAACTATTACAAAATACTGAATTACTGCTAATTTAATATGAACATAACTTGTCTCATTGACGACTAACTTTAAACTGAGCAAAATGTGTACAATTCTGAACTATTTTCCTTAGAAATTTCCTTAAGTAGTTTTCTACTAGGGTACAAGTAGCGGTTATGTTTGACATCAAACATTTGTTCTAAACCAGTCACATTAAAGGGGGTGGAGCCTAATGGTCAAGCGTAAGCTCGATTTCTCTCGACAAGTTTAAACCTGCGCCCGATTCCTTCGAGAAGCTTCACTTGGATCGTGGGAAAACCGGTCACGTGCCGATTCTTCGTGGAATATTACCAATGTTTACGTCTTTGCTTTAATTTTACTGCGCATAACAGATTTGGTTGTTTGTTAATAGCAGATTAGGTACTGTAGGTATATGCAGGTAGGTACTTATGTATTTTGGCTTAATTCTAGTTAGGTTTTGCCTTTAATCATGTACCTTTCAAGATAGTTTAAATTCTAATTGAGTGATTGGCTTAGACTTACATTCCTACTTGATCTGTAGGTATTCATGGACTTAAAAGTATGGGAAATCAAAACCAGCCCTACGCTTAGGTATGCAACAATAATTTACTTATATTTACCTAATACCAAATCTTTTTTATTTAAAATAATCAACCTTATTTTCTAATTTAGGACTTGACGTCGCCAACAGTCTCCCCCTTAGTGCGTTGCACTCCATCTTGTTGGGGCGACGTTGAAGGTACGATCAGGACTAGACGTGATGCTGGCCGCCGCAGGATACCCGCTGCTGTTCGCACGTCGACGATCCTGGTTCTTCCGTCTGGTCCGGGATGAGTGGCGATTATTTCGCCGCGTGGCCACGAGTAGCGTGGCAGAGTGTGGTCGACAATTAGGACTATGTCGCCCAATGTTGGGTCCTGATAATGAGGACTTTGATTATAGCGTGGCGAGAGAGTGGGAAGGTACTCTCGCAACTACCTTGACCAGAAATGATTGGTCAGGCGTTAGGATGTCTGCCAGTTGGGAGAACCGATGAGTTCTGTGTCGTCGAAGGGGCCAAAGAGGGTGGCTCCGTTTGGCCGCCCGATGGAAAAATGGTTCGGGGTCAAAGCTTCTTCTTTTTCTGGATCGGCGCTGATGATGTGCGGCAAGAGGCTTGAATCGCCTACGGTCTGATTTGATCCATGTCAATGCCGTTCTAGAGTTGGTCCAGAAGTATCTTCGGGTCGTAGTCAGCTTCATTTCTTGGCTCGCATTATTAGCCAAGCGGCTTCCCAGTAGACAGGCTTGTAGTTTGAGTCGAGGTATTGAGGTTGGCTTGAGTGGTGACACTCTGGCTTTTGCAGTCAGCAGCTTCACTTCCACGCGATTGTCTGGATGTTGAGAGCGCCAGTACACCGCGCAAGCGTACGCTTTCTCGCTTGCATCGCAGAAGGTGTGCAGCTCCCCCTCAGTCGCGTTCGAATCTTTATGAATCGATCTTGTGGTGAAGCCCGTACATAATGCTTCCCCTCGTTTCTTTGGACGCCTTCCTTTCTCGTCTTCGTCGCGAGCGTTGCGCAGACTCCAGGTGGAATGAAGACTGTCTTTATTTTCTTTGTTCTGGGGGTGGACAATAGCGGTATCAGGCAGATACCATGATCTTGAGGAGGCAGGTTCGTGTGTTATTTCCTCAGCGTATTCGCTGTTGATCAGGTTTGCGACTTGTTCTTCTGGTTTCTGTTCAAATTCTTTGTCCATTCCCGTTAGTAGTCGTGCTGCAGCTGTTCTGTTTTCTGGTAGACTTTCGGCGTCCGTCTTCCAGATCAGGTCTGCGCTGATTCTTCCATCCGATAATCTGGTCGTTGTTGAATGCAGCACGTCGAGAGCTCGTTGATCTATGTCGCTGGATGGTTCCCTTGCGGTGACTTCTAGGGCTTCAATGTCGCAGTGGTCTCTAGTCGTCTTCTCAAGATAATCATCTTTTCCTGTTGGTGTTGAAAGATGATTTACCATTCGCTCCGTATTGTTTCGTGTCTTAGTTCCGTGCAAGACCCATCCCAACAGAGTTCTGGAGGCTACTGGCTTGCTTCGGTCACAAACTTTCATCTCTTGGGACACGATCAGATGCCAATTGTCCTGACCAATGAGTACAGTCGGATGATCGTTAGGGTATTTTACTTGATCGGCTATTTTTTCTAGATGTTGGCAATCTTCCAGGTCATTATCGCTGACTTCTTGGGGGGATAAGTTCAAGGTTTTAATGGTGTATCCTGATATTTTCTCTATGTTGCGCTCGAACCTTCCTTTGATCTTGATGTCAACCTTCTTTGACTTATGATTCATTTGGTGACCTCCCACACCCTTAATTCTGAGATCTTCTTCAGAACCCTGGGCTCCAATCATGTTCGCGATATCTTCGTCTATTAGGGTCACTGTTGATCCTTCATCCATAAGGGCGTATACTTCCGCTTTGGCCTCTGGTCCCCATAGCTCCACTGGCACGATCTTCATGTAAGCTCTTGATGTTGTTTGTGTTGCATTCATTGTTGATACTACAGCTTGGGTCTCTTGCGAGGTTGGTTTCATCCATTCTTCGGAATGTAGCATCACATGATGATTTCTCTTGCATTTTTCACATGGCTTTGCTTGGCAACTGAATCTTCTGTGTCGCCCTAGTAGACATTTGAAACATATGAAGGCTCGCTTGGCCTGTTCCCATCTTTCTTTTATAGAAGCATCGACGAACTTCTTGCATTTGAACAGTGCGTGTTCCCCTGCGCACTCAGGACAGACTATCTTTTCTTGCTTCTTGGCGTCGTCCTTGCATGAACATACTGTCGCAGCTTGTTGTTCGTCTTGCTCTCTATCTGAATCCTCGTCGTATGATGAATATTCTTCCTCATCGTGCCGTTTAACTCGAGCGGCGTTCACGCCCCGGGATCCTGAAGGTCTCATTCGGTTTCTCATTCCTTCCTTCTTCACTCTGGTTCCCGTGAACTCGTGCATCTCGAACTGGTCTACCATCTGATTGAAGAAGTTCATAAGGCCAATGAGGATCGGTTCATCATCTTCTTCTTTAGATGCTCTGTACTCGTACCACCTGAATCGTACTAGAATACACATCTTCTCTATTATACGATTCGATATATCACTCGAGTGTAGATAACTTTGTTTCTTCATTTGTTTCACAACGCTGACTGTATTGGCCACAGCTCCAGCATATCTCACTAACTCTCTTGCATCTTCTGACATGGGAGGCAGCTTCTCTATGTTTTCTATCTCGCTTCTTATTAGGTAAGTGGGTCTCCCGAATCGACGTTCTAATGCAGTCATTACTTCTTCCGGGTCCACTTGTGTATAGAGAATGGACTTCACCGCCTCTTTGGCTTTTCCTCTTACTGCTCTTCTCAGTCTTCCCATATTCTCGATTCCACTGAAGAGAGCCTGTGAGTCTTTGTACGTAGCTTTAAAAGCCATCCAGTCTCTTGCATCGCCGTCGAATTGATGTAGCTCACTGACATACTCCGGCGCGTGCTGCGTATTCGTTGCTGCTTTGCTGTCAGTGGCGGACTTGACTGCTTCCATTATCGCTTCTGCCAACTGACTGGTGGGATTCGTTGCGGGTTGCGCTTCCTTCGCTTTTGAAACCCACCTTTCAGTGGCCTTTTCAGCAGCCGCCTTAGTTGCAGCATCCTCTTCGTTATCACTCAAGTCTGTGTCTTCTTCGTTGACACGTGTTAATTCTAACTTTGTATTTGCCATCTTAGTCTTCAGCTTAATTTCTTCCAGCTGTAGTTTTTCCAACTCTAATCTGGCTTCTAGCTCTTTCTTCTTATTCGCAGCTTTATTCGAAGTAGATTTCGCCTTCTTCTTCTTCTCCACTAAGGTAACATTAGATTCCTCGACCATGGTTGTATCTTCGGTAGCCGCGCTAGTATCTGTCACCTCTTCGGAGGTAGTAGCTGACGTCTCCGTAGTCTCTTCTTCCGTGGTCGAGCGCGTGCTATCTCCTTTGCGGCTTCGCGTCATCATTCTTATTCACTTCACTTAATGTCAATATATTGTTCAATGACTCACCTGAGTTTATATGAAGTCCTTAGCGGAGACTGCTATGTTATAGAGACGTACACACACTTCGAACTTACAGTACATACACACGTTAACACTTATTCTACACGTTCTTATTAGACAGGGTTACGCCGGGCTTCGAGTGATATTCGAGCTTCGAGAGGACGCGGCGTTGTTCCTAGCCGACCTCCCAGCAATATTCTTCACTCAGCTAGTTGCGCTCCCACAAATAGGTATTTCTTGAATACCTAGCCTCGAGAATAAGCGATCTTCCTAGTCGCTTATTCCCAGCAATTTCCTTCAGCGGCACACGTAAAGCTTCAAGTGATACAGGGGCTTCGAGAGGGCGCGGCGTAGTTCGTAGCCGACCTCCCAGCAATATTCTTCACTCAGCTAGTTGCGCTCCCACAAATAGGTATTTCTTGAATACCTAGCCTCGAGAATAAGCGATCTTCCTAGTCGCTTATTCCCAGCAATTTCCTTCAGCGGCACACGTAAAGCTTCAAGTGATACAGGGGCTTCGAGAGGGCGCGGCGTCGTTCGTAGCCGACCTCCCAGCAATTATTCACTCAGCGGGTCGTGTAGCCACCAATCGGTATTTTCTAGACGTCCTAGGTTCTTCAGCGGCACACGTAAAGCTTCAAGTGATACAGGGGCTTCGAGAGGACGCGGCGTCGTTCGTAGCCGACCTCCCAGCAATTATTCACTCAGCGGGTCGTGTAGCCACCAATCGGTATTTTCTAGACGTCCTAGACTCTTCAGCGGCACACGTAAAGCTTCAAGTGATACAGGGGCTTCGAGAGGGCGCGGCGTCGTTCGTAGCCGACCTCCCAGCAATTATTCACTCAGCGGGTCGTGTAGCCACCAATCGGTATTTTCTAGACGTCCTAGGTTCTTCAGCGGCACACGTAAAGCTTCAAGTGATACAGGGGCTTCGAGAGGACGCGGCGTAGTTCGTAGCCGACCTCCCAGCAATTATTCACTCAGCGGGTCGTGCAGCCACCAATCGGTATTTTCTAGACGTCCTAGGTTCTTCAGCGGCACACGTAAAGCTTCAAGTGATACAGGGGCTTCGAGAGGGCGCGGCGTCGTTCGTAGCCGACCTCCCAGCAATTATTCACTCAGCGGGTCGTGTAGCCACCAATCGGTATTTTCTAGACGTCCTAGACTCTTCAGCGGCACACGTAAAGCTTCAAGTGATACAGGGGCTTCGAGAGGGCGCGGCGTCGTTCGTAGCCGACCTCCCAGCAATTATTCACTCAGCGGGTCGTGTAGCCACCAATCGGTATTTTCTAGACGTCCTAGATGTCCTAGCTTCGAGAATAGGCGATCTTCTTAGTCGTTTATTCCCAGCAATTTTCTTTAGCACACGTAGGACTCGTGGCGTGATTAGTGCGTGGCTCGTAGAACTGATCTTCACCAATAGCTTTCTTGGTATTCGTGATCTTCTCTTAAAACGCTGCTAATCTTCAAACAGCGATTTATCTTCACGTAACTTCAGACTCAGGCTTCAGTTCTTTTTATTCGGCTTCTGAAGGACCATTATTGTAGGGGATTCTATTGAAACACCTTTTTTTAATTCCACTATTCACATTTATTGAATCACGCACTAATAACTATTACAATATACTGAATTACTGCTAATTTAATATGAACATAACTTGTCTCATTGACGACTAACTTTAAACTGAGCAAAATGTGTACAATTCTGAACTATTTTCCTTAGAAATTTCCTTAAGTAGTTTTCTACTAGGGTACAAGTAGCGGTTATGTTTGACATCAAACATTTGTTCTAAACCAGTCACATTAAAGGGGGTGGAGCCTAATGGTCAAGCGTAAGCTCGATTTCTCTCGACAAGTTTAAACCTGCGCCCGATTCCTTCGAGAAGCTTCACTTGGATCGTGGGAAAACCGGTCACGTGCCGATTCTTCGTGGAATATTACCAATGTTTACGTCTTTGCTTTAATTTTACTGCGCATAACAGATTTAGTTGTTTGTTAATAGCAGATTAGGTACTGTAGGTATATGCAGGTAGGTACTTATGTATTTTGGCTTAATTCTAGTTAGGTTTTGCCTTTAATCATGTACCTTTCAAGATAGTTTAAATTCTAATTGAGTGATTGGCTTAGACTTACATTCCTACTTGATCTGTAGGTATTCATGGACTTAAAAGTATGGGAAATCAAAACCAGCCCTACGCTTAGGTATGCAACAATAATTTACTTATATTTACCTAATACCAAATCTTTTTTATTTAAAATAATCAACCTTATTTTCTAATTTAGGACTTGACGTCGCCAACAATTTGTTACATATTCATCTTTAAAAGTACACGCAAACTTTCTAAAGATAAACCTACCTAAAATAAACGATAATCTTATATTAATAATATTTTACCTGAATACCTACGTGGATAAAGAGCGTGGATATTTTACTGCGGCAATTTGTTTATAAACTTCGGTACCTACACGATCTCATGAAGACTTGCTCCGAAGAACACCTGTGACCGAGGGACTACCTAGAACTTTAATTTACTAGGACGGAATGAAAAACGGAAGCTCGAGAAATTGAAAAAAATTGCGCGCACTTTTTATGAATGGTGCGCCGAGATGCCCTGAGTTTACTTTTTACCTTAAGATTTTATTTTTAAAATATTTTCATGATTTGAAAACGGGTAAACTAATAAATACTGCAAAAAAAATATGACATACGTGACCCCGTTTTAAGATTTTTATGCAGTAAACCCTGATGACACTTAACTCCTAAAATACGTATATTCCCAGTCGCCCCCACGGGGTTTGCCACCGGAGGCAAATGGGAATAAAAATTCCCAGTCGCCACCGGCGGTGACTTGGAAGTCATTGCCCCCACTTCAGTTTCGTTATGCATTGCTTTGTTTCTTCTGTGTAAATAGTCAAGTAACTACCACAAACTTGGAAGTAACGCTCGCCGGCCGCTGCCGCGGCACCGCTCGCTACGCTCGCTCGGCACGCGCGCGTTTAGTCACAATTCTAACCTAACCTAACCTATTACCTACTTGATGAGCCCTGTCAGCGAAGAGTCCTGTCGAAGTAATCTCATCCTTGCGCTATTACTAAATAGAAAACCTATTACCTGTATCATCAGGTAGGTAATAGGCGTATATTCCCAGTCGCCCCCGCGGGGATTGCCACCGGAGGCAAATGGGAATAAAAATTCCCAGTCGCCACCGGCGGTGACTGGGAAGTCATTGCCCCCACTTCAGTTTCGCTATACATTGCTTTGTTTCTTGTGTGTAAATAGTCAAGTAACTGCCACTAACTTAGAAGTAGCGCTCGCCGGCCGCTACCGCGGCACCGCTTGCTCCGCTCGCTCGGCTCGCGCGCGTTTGTTCACAATTCTAACCTGACCTATTACCTACCTGGTGATGTAGGTAATAGGTTCTATTTAGTAATAGCGCAAGGATGAGATTACTTCGACAGGACTCTTCACTGACAGGGCTCATCAGGTAGGTAATAGGCTTCTTCCAAATTAGTGGCAGTTATTTGACTATTTACGCAGAAGAAACAATGCAATGTATAGCGAAACTGAAGTGGGGGCAATGTCTTCCCAGTCACCGCCGGTGGCGACTGGGAATTTTTATTCCCATTTACCTCCGGTGGCAATCCCCGCGGGGGCGACTAGGAATATACGGTAATAGGTTAGGTTAGGTTAGAATTGTGACTAAACGCGCGCGTGCCGAGCGTGCGTAGCGAGCGGTGCCGCGGCAGCGGCCGGCGAGCGCTACTTCCAAGTTTGTGGTAGTTACTTGACTATTTACACACAAGAAACAAAGCAATGTATAGCGAAACTGAAGTGGGGGCAATGACTTCCCAGTCACCGCCGGTGGCGACTGGGAATTTTTATTCCCATTTGCCTCCGGTGGCAATCCTCGCGGGGGCGACTGGGAATATACGCTAAAATACGTTCCTTATTTGGTTTTGTTTACATTTAATATAAAAATCTCATTAGGTATATATTGTTTTCATCAGTAGGTACCTACTATGATACAACAATATTGAACTAAGTTCAGAAATAGCATTATTTCGCAACGTTGGTTCGGTAATTGGGTCACCAGAGGCCTCAAAGGTAAACACGCGCCGAAGAGCGCAAAATGCATCTATCGGCAGTTTTGGATCGGCGAACACAAGTGCGTCACCAGCTGCCGATAACGCTGAGCAAGCGCCGCCCGCTGCTGCCGTCACCCACACCACAACACCGGCTGCGGTAACGTCACACGTAGGTACGTCAACCCCTCGTGCCTACGCTGCTATTGTCGCCACCGGCAAATCTGATGCGTCGCAGCTGCAGCGAAAAACCAGAAAAGGGGGTAATCTGAAAAAGGGTACTCAACCTGCCCTGACTGCGGTCCGCAGGTCCGTGCCAAGAATGGGCCTGCCAGCATGCTGCTGCGCCCTGCTGTGCCTACGACGCAGCTGTACATTTCACGTCTGCATCATTCCACGAAGATTGGGGAAGTCGTGCAGTACTTGAAAGTGAAGACCAACTGGACTCTGAGGGTCGAAAGGTTGGAATCGCGCCACGACGTCAACTTTAAGTCGTTCGTGGTCCGAGTTCCAACCCAGCATCTACAGACCTGCTTGAAAGAGGACTTTTGGCCGAAAGGTGTCGTATATCGACGTTTCCGAGGACGGTTACGCGACACCTCAACGCGATACACGATGCCGACCACTTTACGTGTATAGTTATAGTTTTAATAAGTTTCATAATAATATGTATGAGTTTATTATTATTTTCAAGATTATTTTGTGTATTTTATCTGTGGGCTTTAGCTGCCTGATAATAAAATGATTATGTTATGTTATATGAGTCCCTTGTATTAATATTGCTTTTTTATCATACGATCAGTCTTCCAGACTTTAAGCAGATGAGATGGTTGCGTCGGCGTGTGGGGCACCACTCCCATAGGAGTTTGCCCTATCTTATCAAGTCACTCTTCGGACTAACTATTCTGGTCGAAAATGTTCCACCGTTTTTTTAATCGGTGGATGATTTCTGGAATAGTGAGCTGCACCGCAAGTTTATTCGGATGCTTAGGCAGTCGGCATTTGTAGTAGCCTCCATGTGCATTTATCTCCTCGCTGACCATCGGAATATTGAGAATTTCATGGATCGCTGTTGGGTTAGTATATTAATATAATTATGATATAAACAATATGATATAAACAGCTTCCTTCAATAACCGGTTAAGAATCGAAATATGTAGTTTCAAATTGCAAGATTTCAGATTGCAAAATCCCGATATTTCTCGAACTAGGTAGGTACCTACTTATTACAATTATCCATTTAACCCCATTAAACATGTCATGTAAACTATTCTCCTTTCATATAGATAAACAACACACCATCATCGTCAGCAATGTATGCAAAACAGCGTAACATTTAAATGTGCATTCTAATTATACGAAACATTATGCCAACATTTTTCATATGAAAATGTTGTAAAATGCCAACTTTTGAGGTCTGGACATCAACTTGAAGAGAATTGTACTTAAACATGAAGACCCCACTCATTTATTATTTAAAAATAAAATCTTTTCTTTGCGCGAGCCTTTTTATATTTTGGCGACCGAAATAAATCGAATGAGGCTCGTTTGTCAAAAGCGAAAGAAGGGTTTTAGACAAATTTTTTTTTTTTTTTTTTTTTTTTTTTTTTTCTCTTATGCTAGGGTTCGTCAATAGGACGGACCCTAATCTTATTACAATCTAGCCCTATAAAAAGACTAATGAGTAATTTAATTATAACCTAAACTATTAAATTGTCTTTACTAAGAATGTGTCCAATAGCACTTTTCTTATTGTCGCTATTAAGGCGAATACACTTTTTTGTTGTGTTTGTTAGGCACTGTTGTACTTTAAACTATTCACTAACACTAAACACTAACTCGAACGGTTTTGTTCTTTTAAGTCTTCTAATTATATTTGTGTGGTCGAGAAGCTGGATTGCCTCGACGTTCACATGCTGATGAAGTCTCTTTTCGTGAGCTTCTGCAAATTTCTGGATCACTGTTTCGATGAACTCAACTTTTAGGTCCCGATGGAGGTCATCATTTCGTATGTACCATGGTGCATTTACAATTTCCCGTAGCACTTTGTTCTGGAATCGTTGTATTATTAATATATTGGTCTGTTTGGTGCAGCCCCACAGCTGAATACCATAAGTCCAAACTGGCATCAGGACTTGTCTGTATAGTAATAATTTGTTTTGCACGGACAGCAGGGAGTTTCTTCCAAGCAGCCAATACATTCTTTTGAATCGGAGGTCGAGTTCATCTTTTTTCTTCTTGACGTGGGCTTTCCAGCGTAACTTTGCGTCTAGGGTCATACCGAGATACTTGGCTGTATTCTCGTATGGTACTTGTTTATTGTTAATGTAAACTGGACAATACTGATGTCTTCTGTTGGAAAAGTCTATGTGAACAGATTTGGATTCATTCAGTTTAATCCTCCATTTTTTGGTCCAGTCATAAACTTGATTAACAGCCATTTGAACCTTTTCTGCTGCTTCTTCGTGGCTGTTTCCTACAGCCATTATGGCTGTATCATCAGCAAAGGTCCCAATCGTGTTTTGCCCTAATTCAGGAATATCGCAAGTGTATAGTAGGTACAGGACCGGACCTAATACGCTTCCTTGCGGTACGCCAGCGTTAATTTGTTTCAGTTCTGAGTAGGCGTCTCCTTGTCTTATTCTAAAGACTCTGTTCAGAATGTAGGATTCTAATATTTCTGCAAACTGCTTCGGTAACAGGCTCTTTAATTTGTGTATAAGGCCTTCATGCCATACTTTGTCAAACGCTTGCGCCACGTCTAGGAATACAGTAGAACATACTTTCTTGTCTTCAAGGGCGCTTTCTATTACGTTTGTGATCCTATGCACTTGATCGATGGTAGAGTGTTTTTCTCGAAAACCAAATTGGTGCTCTGGTATTATGTTTATACTATCAATTATTATTTTAAGCCGTTTGAGTAATAGCTTTTCAAATAACTTGGACATGATTGGTAGCAAGGAAATAGGCCTGTATGATGATGTTTCGTGAGGCGGTTTCCCTGGCTTAGCTATCATTATTACTTCAGCCACCTTCCATAAGTCTGGTACATATTTAAGCCTTAGTGCGGCATTGATAAGGGTCGTTAACTTAACCAGGCCCTTTCTAGGGAGGTTATGAAGTACTTCTCCTGTTATTAAATCGTAACCTGGTGATTTTCGTGTACTTATATTACTTTTTATTTCTCGTGCGACTTCTCTCGGTGTTACTAAATTTATGGTAGCTTCATTTTCTGATGCCACCATATCAGCTAATGTGTGATCTTCAATGATTTCAACGTCATTTGGTTGAAATATATTTTCTAGATGCTCTGCAAACCTCTTAGCTTTTTGCTCGTCACTAATTGCCCATTGCCCGTTTTCACACTTAATAGGTGGGATTTGGGTAACCGGCCTTTTTAGGTGCTTAGTAGCCTTCCAGAGGGAATAGTCAGTCTTTTGGTTATTACTTAGGTTCTGGAGATAGGTGTTGGTTGAGTCGTCTTTAAAGTTCTGGATTAGTCTTCTTAGTTTTTTTGTCAGGTTATTTAGTTTTCGTTTGTCATCAGGGCACCTAGATTGATGCCACTTCTTTCTCTGCCTTCTTTTTTCCATAATGAGTTGCTTGATTCTGAAGGGGTATGTATTTCCCTTCGTCCACTTGTTGCAGTTAGGTGTATTTTCCCACGCTGCTTGCTGGATGTGCATTATGAAATTCTCTACTTCAATGTTTAGGTGTTCGGGTGTTTTTAATGGGACTTTAAGGTCTATTTTATCATTCAATTCGGTCTTGAAGCCCACCCAGTCTGTACACTTATTGACAAGAGTGGGACTTTTTTCTTTAAACAATATGGTCTCGCTAATTTCTAAATAGATTGCGGAGTGATCCGAGTTCATGTCATAGCTTTGTTCCAATTTTATATACCCAGTTGATAGATTCTTGGTTACGAAAAAGTCTATTAAGTCCGGAATTTTATTTGGATCTGTTGGCCAGTAGGTGGGCTTTCCAGTTGATATGGCATCACATTTCAGCTCTTTTATAGCACTCAGTAGTTCTTTTCCTTTAGTAGTTGTTAATCTGGAACCCCAATACGTATTTTTAGCATTGAAGTCACCTCCTAAGATAAACCTACTTCCAAGGCGAGTTAGAAAGCTCATATAGTGGTCTTTTTTTATCGTATACCGTGGTGGACAGTAGATGGCAGATACTGTAACAGAATATTTTTTGGTTTGTAGACAAATCGCTACTGCTTGAATCTCACTCTCTTCGTATTTAAACTTTTCATAGTGCTGAAGGTTTTCTTTTATAATAATGGCACTACCGCCTCTTGCAGAATTGTCTGGGTGAAGTGCATGGTATACCTTGTACCCTTTAAACTTAATGTGAGATTGCTTTGTGAAGTGAGTTTCTGATATCAGGCAAACATCAATTTTTTCTATGTCTAACACTACTTGTAACTCATTTTGATGTTTTTGTAACCCATTTGAGTTCCACGCCATAAGTTTAAGTTTAGTATTCATTTTTTTGGCTTAGGAATAGCAGCTGTGTTGCTATTTTCAATTTTTGTCAATCTCTCAGCAAATGATGACATTAACTTTAAGATTTCATTTAGCTTTTTGTCAGTGTCCATATCAGCCAGAGGTGCCTTATCTATGCCTCTCGTAGCTACTTGGGCATAAGAGACGTTTCTAGCTGTAGTTTTTATTGTGCTTTGATTTCGCTTGTACTGGCTGGTGCTTTCAACTCTTCCAGTAGATGTATTTTGTTGTGTGGTTGTCCCTTTCGATTTTTTGGATCGAAGCTGCTGAATTTCTTTAGCTACTATACATCCCCTGTAGTTAGCTGGATGTGGAGCTCCACAGTGGACACACTTTGGCTTCTCTTCTTTTGATTTTCTGCAATCCTTAGTGAGATGTTTGCCTGTGCACTTCACACACCTCGGTTCTTTGGAGCAGTACTTTTGGGTATGGCCGTACGCCTGGCATCTTTTACACTGAGGTACCAGTTTTGTGGATTTTAGCGGTTGTATTTCCACGTTACATCCCAACACAGTTTTGATGCTATATATTTTGCTAGTTTCTTCATCATTTGAAAATGTTAGCATGAACATATTGAGTGGCTCTTTGGTTTTCCAACTCAATTTGTTGACTGCTTCTAGTATCTTATAGCCTTTACCACGCAAGTCCGCAACAATTCTCTCCGGAATGCATGTGAAATGCAATTTTTTTACCATTACTCTAATTGGTCTCTCTTGCTTGTTCTCATAGGAGTGCCAGAGGCAATTGTTGAGTGAGAGGGCTTTTGTTATTGCTCTGTACGAAACTTCGTTTTTGGCATTTACTTTGACTGTTTCGCCATTCAACATTTTGATGCTGAACGCGTCAGCTGACTGACTCTCAGATAGAAAATCATAGAATTTCTGGTAGTCCTGGATACCATCTACTACAATAGGTGGTGGCAAAGGAGTTTTAGTGGTTTTTTCCTTACCTTTATTCTCTTCACTTCCGTGTTCCTTCAGAATGGGTTGGGCGGGAGAGGTGTTCAATTTTCTTTTCTTCCTGCTTTTTTGCCGTATCCATCCTGTTTCTCGAGCTAGTTCTTCTTCGTCCGTGGCATATTCAACACCCGGGGGAGAAGTCTCAATGGCGGTTGTAGTAGCTGATTTCGGTGGGTTTTCCGCTTGAAGTTTCAGCTGTTGCTGGAGATTTTCTATTTGACCTGTTAAGTCTTTTAGGTTTTTTTGCAGCTCTTCACGCTGTTTTTGTTCTTCACAAAGGTACTTGTATAACAGATGTTCAGTTTCTGTTTTTAAGTCCAAACTAACAGTGTTTTTTGAAACCATTGTAGAAGTTAAGCGAGTATCAACTTCGCCTTAACAATAATATTCGCTGACAGCCGTCAGCATTACGCAATAACTAGGTCATTGCGGTGCATCCGACTGGACGGCGTTGATTTGATGCGTAAGCACTTTTACACTGTGGTACGCGCGCGTTCGCATGTAACACAACTGCTTTCAGCAAAAATCGAACGTGGTATTACTATACTAATAGTTGATATGAAAATACTTTATACCTACAAACAATTTCGATGAAGATTCATAGAAGTACTTAGAATCGTTTCATTGTCATGGTATTAATTATTTTTGTAAATGACTACTATGCAACTGGTTAGGTTGCATAGTAATCGCCTGATCTGCATTCTAATAATTAGGACCAGACATTTTGAGTTTGATAATATTAATGTTTGCGAAAGGTCAACATCATTTTACAGTAGAGACTAGCCAGTAGGTAGGTCACATAGAAAAATTATCCTAAACAAGTTTGTTATCAATGTTATTTGTATATCAACATCACGCAGACGTAGACGAACAAAAATATATTTTCCAAAAAACCCAAATTTATTCGACGCAGACGGTGAATAAACAATTATTTTCAAATATTGTACTGCAAAACATACATAATACATTAGAGGGAAGAAATAAGGGAAACGGAAAGATTAATCGATCAGATCATTATAGTTAATCGTGAGCCATCAAATACATTCCGTTCTGTGTTGACTTTTCCTTATTGTGACCTTCATTTTCTGAAGCGGTAAAAAATCCGAACCATTTGACAATTGTTTTGTTAAGCGTTTTCTTTCATAAATATGGAGAATGTCAGATATTTAGTGTCGAAAATAATGGTGCTACCGTTACTCTTAAACAAATAATTTCATGACGAAATATGGATGGATTTTTACGAACTGTAAAGAAAGTTACTTATTTAATGGAAAGTATAGTGTTTAATGAATGCAAAAATAGATGAATAAGATCTAAGCACTGAAGAACCTAAAAAAAATCTAACAGATACTTATTTCATAATTATAAAATTGAGATTCCAACAGAAATAATATCATCACATGAAAGTGAAAACAAAAATGGTTCAAACAAATACCAACAAACACACACACGTTCTTGAATCAGCCAAAACCCAATTGTTTAACAAAAGTTTGTCAAACAATTCCATTTTACCTGAATTTGAAGATCCTAACATAGAAACGATGGCTGCTTACACACATGAGCGGACAAATCCTTTCGTTCCACATATTAAATAAGGAAGCTGCCACTCGACTGTGGTAATGAGCCCTAAGTAGGGTCCATATCCCTACGCTGTCTCAACAAGCCAACCTTACACATTCTGACAACATTTTGTACTCGTATGCAAATAGTTTAGGATGTCATAGCTTCCATCAGCTTGTAATGTTTCCACTGCTGGCTCACAGGCTTCACGCGCATAGTTGGTAAATGTCACATTTTTTAGATTTTTTGGTTCCAGGACATGCCAGTTTCCTCGGGATGTTTCCCTTCATCTTTTCGAGAAGTGTTCATGAAATAATTTACACAAAGTAAATTGCCTGTCTAAGTTTGAACCTACGACCTATAACTCGTAAGTCGCGGTGGTTACCACTGCGCCACTACTGCTGCAATACCTACTACTGTAAGCAATAGGGACTTTTACTCTTTTCTAATAAAAGGATTCATAGCATCAGAATTAAAGAATTTTCCCGTTGAACATTCAATTTAAAATTATACCCAATCTCATTACGATACCTAGCTTAAATTGTAATCAATGCTTTTAAACTTTTCGGGTTACTGATTTCCAATTTTACCTTCAATTGAAATAACGGTTTCTGTATTCATTTTTATACTATATTTCTTGAGCTCTTTCGACTCAGTTGAGTAGTTTTAAAGGGGTATATTTTACTTTAGAATAATACATTTTCCCTTAACTCGTGTTCTTATCCAACCACTTTCAATATTTTAAAGCTGGTCTCAGTACCTCGTGAAATTTATTATACAGGTATAGTATATTGGAAATATATTGGTCGAAGGTTAATAATTATTGTGTCGTCCATTCGTCCCGAAAACTCGTATTAATCTTCTAAGTCAATGGCATCATGTTATTTTTTTTTTAATTTTGCAGAATACATTCTACAACAAAATAACGGACTACTTGATTTGCGTCCAAGGACCATATTTCCTTTTGTTCCGATCTTTTCCATTTACCTTCCAGTTTCTCTTTAACTAGTTTCAGGGTTTATGTTTGATGTCCGTCGAAATATGTTTCATTTTACGAAATTAATTTTATCATTAACTTTAAAGCTTTCAAACTCTGTCATGTTTAAATCTTTGAAAGACGTAGCAGTTGCATGGGGCAGACTAATCGTAAAGCTTAAGTAATTTTGACGACGTAATCCCTTGAAGTTTTTGATTATTTTGTAGCCTCGAACAATGTTACTGGTTTATTCAAGATAAAATAACTGTTTTAAAATGTTGTTTATGTAACACGATTCTCACCCTACAACAATAATTCACTTCTTCGATTCAAATCGAATATTTCAACTTCACTCGAAATTGTTTGCCAGCAATGGAAGGCTACGGAAAATAAATAAAGGGTGGTTGAAACAAATGCGACATTTGTCTCGCGTCACCTGAAACAATTATCGTTGGCTTCGTTGTCGCGCGACAATGCCGCTCGTCGATCTTCTAGCATTACGAATATTTCGTGGAAAAATAATTTACGCGCACCCGAGGTGATTCATCTGGTATTTTGATGCCACCATCTGTTTAATTATAAGTATCGTTAAGATTTAAATGATATCATTAGCATTGTATGTTTTATAATTTCAAGGGTAGAAAGGCGATAAAGATCACGCGTTACAAAACCGTACTCATTTACCTATACAAATACTAAGTTTTTGATATTGATTTTCTTAATATATCATATTTGTTAAGTTTCTTAAAACTTTTACATAAAACTAAAGCGCTTTCTATATTACCATGGGCATCTCCAAAAAGATCCTAAATAGACTCGATTGAATGAAACAGACGGAAACATGACCAGCTAATATTATACCATAACAATAATATCAGAGCTTAGTGTCACCCACGCTTCCCAAATAACTCACTTAGTAAATACCCACAATCAATAAAAGTCACAAAGGAAATAAGATGAATGAATACCCCCCAATTTATTGGTCCTTTGATCATAATCAGGTATAAACTTGGAATGCCAATGAATGGCGATTGAATTAACCCGTGCATGTCGGATTCCAGCTGATTGTAGTAAACAAGACGGGACACGTCGTTAGTTTCAATGCGCCGGCACTGATTGCATGCTCCAGCGACTCGGATGGGGTGACGACTGCACGGATGGACTTCGGCTAATTGGGGACCGTAGCGGTGAATGGCTGATAATTTGATGTGCAGTGTTGATGAAGGGTGTCGATACATTGACCGTAGAAACCAAGACGTGTAAAATCTCATTGAAGTTTTGAGAACAGAAAGTTCTGAAATCAAGCACTTGTCTGGAACTTGGCGTTAATGATCTATTACTAGCAATAGCAAATAGAGTTGAAATCAGGTTACTGCAATCAGTTCAAACCCAGTTGGCAAATGATTGAGTAGAAAATTGGTAACACTGCCGAAAACAATAAGAAATTGCACGGGTTTTATTGTTCGTGTACAGAGGTACGTACTACTCTATTCAGAAAAACTGCTATAATTCACCATTGCTCAAGAGCTAGCTAAAATGTTCACCAAACAAACAAAACAAATCCTGAGGAAAGTAGCTAAGCTATTAAATCTAACAAAACCGCAGTAGCATGTTTATAGATCTTGAACGAAGTCTCAAACGTACTTAAATCAGCTTAAAACCAAAACAAATATTCCATCGAGATCTAAAAATGTCATGCTACTAGCAAAACATTGAATTGTAAGAATATCTAATGAAGGCTCACTCCGGATAAATCAGAAACAAATGACCTATTTATATTTCGAGAACTGATAATTCAATGTAACTTTGTTTAGACATATGTATACGTTGAACTGATTACGGCATCTGATTAGTACAGGTATACCTATATTATTAGTGGGGATTATGGTTTACAGTTTCTTTATTCTTCTTCTATTCTATCAATTCCACTAATTAGTTAATTAATCAGACTAGAATGTTGTTATACGAAGTAAAGTAATGAAGAAATTATCATTTCTACCTAGATTGTATCTACCTGTGACAGTAGACATATCTAGAGCAACGATCGAAGCCACATTTCCGTCACGATGCAATGCCATTCAATCAGTTACCTATATCATGTGTAGGTATTAAACAAGCTAGAACGGTTTGCTGTCACAATTGTTCAATGTTATCGAAATGTAGGTAGGTAGGTACTAAGACTGGTTTACAATTCACGGAATCAAAGTTTTGAAGCTTAGGTGTCCTGATTATAATATTAAGGCTGTATAGAAGGTATTAGCAGATAATAATGCAAGAATACTGAGAGAACATTCTTTATTCCTTTTCGAACCGAACGTTAGTGTTCGTTGTGTGTTTATCTCTTCAAAAACCGTTTTCTAGTACGTTCCAAAAACCCATTTCCTCCAGACCTAATGAAAAATCCTTGTATATTATCATTAATAACCACGGCGGGCGGACGGTGCATTATTTTAACAAGCCGCGAAGGTGGCGGCTCAAAGGAGTGGCGTGAAATGTGGCGGTCCTTTGACATCGGCTTCTTGACGCACCGTGCAAATTGCTCGGCCGCCCTATTCAGCGCCCGGTAGGGTAAGCACCATGCCTGGGTGGAGGATGAAGAGATGACGAGTTTTAAGAGACCAGTTAAAAGAGCAATGGATTAGAAGTCCCAGCAGTGGGTCGATAAAGATAGAAGATGGTGATGACGACACAAAACATACCATGATCAAATTGTTTAACATGTAGCAGTACATTGTATGAACAAGCTGCAATTTAATTTAAAAAGTTTTGTCGACTATTATCTCAAGCTCTTCGTTTTTTTTCGCTCTTGAGCTACAGATAATTATACAAGCATTATGTCTGGGTGTAGCACACATGTTAATGGATCTCATAAGAAAATACAATTCATTTTCTTTGTTCAATAATAATTCACAATTACTTACTTTTTGAGTTAATTTTGGACATTACTGACATCGGTGAAGAAAATCCATTGTTAGGAAACTACAGGCGATTTGAGACTTAATTATAAGTTAGTTTTAGTTTATTAAGTTTATTAGTACATAAAAACAACAACACAGTACATAAAGTTAACACAATTAATATAGGTAAGTCTGAAATCGCCCGTCCTCAGCAAGCGTGGTGATTAATGCCTTCTCTGTAGCCTTGTCTGTATTTATTTGATTCTAAATTGGATTAAAACAAAACTGAAAATAATAACTGGCTGACCAACCAATCCGTGAACGTAACACATTAAACCATTCAACCACGTCATTAATTTCCCTTCTTATAACACTACTACGATTTGTGTGATACAAATCACGGATGATTAATCTTTACTTAGAAAGTTCAACACGTTATATCCGCCAACGGGTCCTGCACCCGCAGTGTGACGGCCGCGTGTGGCAGCCGCACGTGGCAGCCCTACTTCGCCTGGTTCATGTCCACCTTATGTTAATACAGGACGATGAAGGCAAAATTGCAAGCGGCGATGATAAATTGTGCGGTAAATAGAAATGGCGCATGCAACGCTTTTATATAACATGATTTTCATGTCAGCGATCTTTATCGAGTTTTAAATTAGCCCGAATAGCCATAGTTCACTAACTCCTACACAAACGCGATGTTTGCTTAGACTTTTTAAAAGCACGGGCCACGGCTATGATTTTTTAAAGTTTTGTTCAGATTTTTGTTAAAACTTTACGGTTCGGTTTATTGTTTATACCGGCTATATTTTATAATCGAATTCCCGAAGCCGTTTTTGCGTCACTCAATAGTTTATGAAATAGTTTTGTACTATTTTACAAATGAAATATTCAACAAAACGAGGCAGCTCAATTGTATCACATACACTGCCGTCTCACTAAGCTATCCAATAAAGCATCGATACGATTACCATACGCGGCACGTAATGTACGGCGAGTGTGGCGACTGTCGCCACATAATAATGGAGTGGAAGGACCAAAGTTTATACTGGTGCATTATCCGGCGCCCCCTCCTCCGCCGGCCATGTCTCACCCCCTGCGGGGCCTGGCCCGCCCTGATATCACTTCAAATGATATATTTGGGGCCAAGTCCGCCTTTTTTCTTTGTTTGCAGTGAATTTATCGCAGTGTAGGAGCAGATATGCTTCCTCCGGGACCTACGTGCGTTAGCCGCGGATAAAACCACTCAGGCTTTACCGAAAACGAAAACCTAATTCAGACTGGATGGATTTTAGTAGTAAATGGGCCGTGTGAAGTGTAGAGATTTTACGGAGAGCGAGTCGCTGATAGCGAGTAAGGGACACTTTCGCTTTTAGCTTTAAACCGTTGTATTATTTTATGGTCCTAGTTTCCGCTGAAATGTTAGAATAGAAAATACGTGTTTTGGTTTTCAACATAATGAACAGAATTATGAACGGATTTCATTCGTAACAATTTCCAACATCCTTACAGTACCGGCATCCATTTTGTTTAATAGCATCGGTTGATATTAAGCCGATTAAGTACAGTGAACACAAGACATAAGAGACCTTAAAAAAATCAAAATGAAATAAAATGTAAAAGCGTAGTCATCACTTTTAAAATCAATCGTCCCCTTGCTCTGCTAAGCGGCTACAGTTATATTTTACGTTCATTAAAATTTTCGGGAAAAAAATCTCCGATTGAAATTGATTTATTATGAAAAGCCCCTTTTGTTTGGGTCATTGCTTTTAATTGGTTTTCGAACCCCTTCCGTTTGTTTAAGAGCCTTAAGTCGTATTTTCGCCAACGTTATAATAACTATACTGTACATGAACGAATCCTACAATAAGGAAGATGTTTACTTCATGACTTTTAGAAAAAACTACATAGCCAGTTAACAAACTCAGCATATTGATTTTATGAATGTCATTATGACCAATACATTACTATCATTTAACTCATTATTTAAATTTTTTTTTTTTAAGGTGAAACCAATATTATGTGAGCACATAATTCACTGTATACACCGCATATAAAGCTCGGAAACTTGTCAAAGTAACCAAACCACAGCTTCTCCAAATATAAAAACTTCACGCTTTTCACGCTCAACATCTGCATAAAACTCGTAGAACCAACATTTAGAAGCTTAAAAACTATCTCCAAAACTCAGCGGCGAACACAAAGTCACGTAAATCGCTTTTTAAAAAAGCTCCGAAAAACTCAATACAAATATCCGGAGTTCCGGACGGAGGTCACGGAACCGGACAACTTCTAGGAGTACTATAAAAGTTTGCGGCAATGATCGGGCAGATTAAAAACTATCGGCTAACGAAGGTGGTTTAATTAAAACTTGCTACCTGCCTCTTTGGGCGGCGGGCGGGACCTGTGGGCAGGACTGGTGTGACGTCAGGTTGATCGCCTCTCATTCAGTAATTATGCTTATAGCTTGGGAAATAGTTTATTAATATGTCTATCACGTTGAGGTTGGATTCTAGTTTAACAAGGTGATGTAGTAATTGGTATATTACATGGAATTTTGTTTTATCAGAAAAAACAGCATTAACAGAAATATGTGTAACGTACATGATTACTCAAATGAATACCGTAAAGTAAAGCTATGACCTATGCTAGCAAGGACTATGGCTAAGTAAAGCTGTGCTGTAGCTTCGTAAAAACGCTACGCCGTAGCTTCGGAGCAACGCTACGCCGTAGCTCCGTAGCACATGTGTTAAGGTTTTGCTTTGATCAACCGAATTAGCTGATAGCTCCTGATATCCTATCAAGTAGATATTGAGGCTGCTGCCTATCCAACGTTGTGAAAGGCTTTGCTCTAAGACTGAAGCTCTAAATATTGATGCAACGCCAATATTAATACTTGATGAGTATTTATATTTCCACTCCTGTCTTTCACCATTTTCAATATTCGACCTGAATCTCCAACTTTACGGAAAGGCAATCCGAATTTCTATTCAACACGTACAGTCAAAGAGACTTCGAAAACATTTCCAAAATATAATATTCTGCAAATGCAGCGAACTCTCGGTATACATCCTCCTACACTTTACAGCTAAGAGGTTGTATTTCGTTTGACATTCGCGTCAGCAGAACTTGCTAAGCACACAAGAAGCAACTGCGACTGTAAGCTAAGTTGCCCAAGTAGCGACCGCGACAGACATGTGAGCGTTTAAATGTGAACAAGTTTAGCTATTTTCTGAACGTTGTTATTTGGCACTTGGTTTTAATTTCAGCTTCAATGTACAATACGAATGTAAGTACAAATATCAATTTTAATAGAACGCATACTTAATTTTAAGACGTCTCGTCATGGCACATATAAACGTATTATGTTTCTTCCTTTATTTATTTATCTCTCTCAAGGCTCAAAAACACCTAACAACAAAATAAACTAAAAACGCGTACGAGTCTCTCTCTCTCTGAATGTGCAGTGTTCATGCAAGCAAATGACATCAACTTGAGCGCAGATTTCACCGCCTGCTCGTCAGTTACAATCCGCTTAGTCAGGCCGCGCTGCCATCATACCAACTACCATGCTAACTAAGTACCAGGAAAATAGAATTATCGTTCATGCTTCGATTGGAAATATTAAAGAAAAAATATGATTGGCGGTTCATCATGTTGAGATTTCATGTCTTCAACTCCAATATGAATCTAAACAAATTCTTATAAACTCAAATCCTCATCACATGATTTTATTACTTCTAGTGAGGACAAAAATAAAAGTTCAAAAATAAAATCTCAAGCCATTTCCACAGCCTATAAAATAATAAAAAGGAAGCACCAGTAAAGTGCACAACAAAGGAGATATAGAGTAAATACACACAGATACACACTTGCATTTACTTACACTTGCGCACATGTCCTATGTGTCGGTGCACGATGCACTATAATATAGCGTGACTGTGCGACGATGAGGGGGTGTGAGAGTGTGTATAGCTACTCAGTTTGACTGTGTGTTTGATAGTGTGGGGATGTGTGTTGGAGCACGGTGCACGGCGGCGTTATAAACGGATATTTGGTTGCGCCTTACCGCACACAGTGGCCGCTTATAGTCGCGTCTCGGCGACAAATGTTGAGCAAAATGATAATGATAACGATGGTACGGAATTTTCTAGAATAGACTCTAAAGATTTTATATTTTGGCTTAAAAATAGAATAAAAACGATTCCATCCACTCGTGTGAAATTAAATTGCGATAACACAAAAACTGCTGAAACAAGCAGTTTTTGTTTGTGATTATTTGCTGTTTGTACCTATAGCTAAACCACATAAAGCTACTAAGTTTTTCCATTTTGCTTTGGTTAAAAATGGAACCATTTTAAAGGTTAATGTGGAATCTACCACAGATTAAAAAAAAAATGTTCTTGCATTAAGAAATGAAAGTTTAATGAGTCTGGCAGTGTTTCTATCCTAAACAGCTGAACCTGGCAGCAGTATACACTGTACATCATTACTACATCCGTGGAGAATTTGGAAGCCTTCCAAAATCTATGCGAGTCGTGAAACACAATCTACCTGCTTAGTTCCCTGGAAGAGAGTTACTTTAAGGGTATCAGTTTTATATTTACTACCTCCCATTTTGTCACTATCTAAATATGCTGCCATTTGAATAAATACTCTCACAAAATAGTTCAAACTCAATGTGCTGCACAAAACCATAGTTGAATTTTAGGTAGAATTAAATAATCAAACTTTATCCTAAAAACAAATATGCACACATGCTGGGAAGTAGCACTCCGTCCCATTTTTTAGACAACATAGACAAATACGTCCGATACAAATTCACTTTTCGTCTAAACACTCGCCGATATCGATAGCACATTTAGCGTGCATACAGAACTGGTACCGTGCAAACGGTGCAACTGGAATTTGGCTCCCGTTCTAACGTTATCGATGGCGGCAATAAACTCGCAATGTTCCACAATAAAACTCTGTAAATTCGTGCTGGTTACGCGTTCATGATACGATAGTGTCGCGTGCACATCGCCTCGCTATACATGTGCGTTGATTTAACTGTTGGTTTATGTCTGTGCGTTAGTTAAGCGCAGTTTAATTCGATTATGTGAAATCCGGTTCTTCGTACCGGTTTTTCTAACCAGATTTTAAATTCTGGACCACAATTAGAAGGGTTGTAATATAAGCCATAAAAAAAATTGCCGAATTAATTTTAAGTAGTTATAACAAACTCTAAAAATAACAGCTTTGCTACGAAAGAAAATAACGTAATCCGTGTAAGCTAGCTTGAAAGACAGCTGACTGGAAAACTTAAAAAGATTAGACTTGACCTGAATTTGTGAAGCCGCACATAATAGCCGACAATTTTATGTCAGAAATTATTTACAAATTGGAGCTAACTTGAAAGATTAATTTGCATTCACCGTTTGAACTTTATTCCACTAACTTATCAGGTTTAATTTCACCGTGAAAGGTTTAAAGTGTTGGAAAATACATTCTGCACAATGAATGTGAAATAATTCTTGAAAAGTTTCATGACAGACTAATTAAAAATATTCGTATGTTTAAGTAAATACCTACTTATGTTGGAAACATACATACTGTATAAAGAAAAATTATAGTTAGCCAGGTAGGAGAAGAACATTTAGTTCGCAGTAAGTAGTAATAGCAGAATCAGCAAATTGCGACGGTGAACAAAGTTGAACTCTAATAAAGTAATAGTTAGTCTGACAGATCCCGGTGCAGTACGTACAGTAGGTACTCCGGTAAGACCTAACGAACAAATGCAGACGTGTATTCAATAACAAATGTATCCCATTACCTCGGAGCGGCTTTGCCGCTGCGCGAGCACTACGCAACACGACTTAAAGTTCAAATTGGATCGGATCGATCGCAATTGTAAGTTTGTAACGAACAATGCTGGATCCCGGCCACGCTTCTTCTAGTTATTTACGAGGAAACTTGGTTGGACCCGACCCGCTCCCAGCTTCCAGCTCTCGACTCCCCACCCGGGTTTCGAGATCCGCACAGGTACACTGTCTCACAAACTCACGTTAAAAATCTTACTGTGAAATGAGGTAACAGATCTTAGACTTTATTCAGCTGTTCGTTGAATTTTTAAAAGTTGAAACGAAAGGTATTCTTACGGGAACGGAGTTGAAGGTTCTCATTCTTTTAAAGAAAGACAATTCTGATGAAATGAGTTTATTTGTGAGATCCGAACTTTGTTCAGAGTGCAGGAACAGGATGGAGCGGATTTTATATGTTTGCGTTCTAATAGTGTAAATGTTTGTTAATACACTTTTTATTTTGGGTCATGGCAGTGTTAAATCGTAGTAACTATATTCTTAGTACTCACATGAGTGGCATCATTATAATGTTATAATTAAACCATTACAATTTGCCATTTGAGTCTACTTCCATCTAGATAATATGAATATTTCCCTCAAGGCAATTTCTCATTCGATTTAGAGTTTGATTCACAATCAGCAGGATTAATTCTTAATTTATGTTAATTTCCAAACATACTAAGTTAGTATTGCTACATCTCATCTGTAAATCAAGTCTAATTTACTCGTGTATAACTTTAAGTTTAATTGACGTTGATTGATCAACGGTAATTCAGAGATCGAGGCACCTTTGATCAAAACAACGCGCTCGGAGCTTTTCCTACAAAGAACTGTCGATAGCTGTTGATGAGTTCTCTTTTGAACGAGAAATATTGCTTCTCCACTATAATCCAATAAACCACAAGCTAACTTTAACCTTAATCCTTCAAACCACGGATCAAAATCCAATGCGGATTTTAAATGATTTGTATGAATAATTGTCACTAAAAACAGTGGTGAAACATGAATTATTTATTCTGGTTTGAACCAAAACAGTTGTGGTATCTGGTTGACGTTATATTGTAGGGTATTCGATGAAAACTTAAATTGTGCAAATATTTCAACAAAAGTAGATTTTAAATAGATATTATTGTATTTCGCACAACAGTTACAATGTACGTCACTTAAAGCATGGAAAACCTTCATAACAAATGATCCACGTATCAATTGAATGACAGACTGTCATTATGGTTTTTTTTTTAAACCGCAACTAATATTTTATTTTCTAACAAGATAATATTATCATAATATATAGGCTAACAAACTTATGAATATGTACAGTTATATAAAAAAGCAGGGAAAAGAATCACATGGCATCAAAAAATTCGTCCGCTTCGCTGTAAATAGGAAAACTGCATTACTAGTGTTTGTATGTGGCTTTGCTCACGTGCCTCTATTATCCTAAGTGTATCTCTCTCTCTCTCTTTTCTTAAAACGCTTGTTGCGCTAAAGCTGTGGATGTAATCTATTATATCACTTTCACGTTCATAATAATTTAGTACAGATTTCCAGTTTACATGACCACGAAATCACGCCCACGGCTGGCACGAAACCACATCGAAAATGCTTCGCAAAATACAACGTGTCAATAAAACATGATACGTTTTAGATGCCTGAAATATAATTCATCACAGCTATTACGAGGTTCACGCGAGGCTCGGCACTAATATCACAAAATATGTGCTCCATAAATTGCACAATCTAAAATCCAATTAATAGAAAATAATTCATATTGGTCGTCGATACTAATAACATTTTTCGCCGCCATCGCCACCGGTCTTTATCAGAGCTTTCGGCTTTTAAGTGATTGTTATTAATGTGTGCCATAAATCTGTGGGAGGAAAGAATTTTAGTTTCATGAGGTGTGGAATTAAAGTCGGTTTGTCATTGCAAGGGAGAGATTGTGGTGTCTTACTTTGATTTGGTAGCTAGAGCGCAAAGCTTGTGCATATACTGTCAACTTTATCAATATCAGGTAGAAACGAAATTTGTAATTTGATCAGTTTTATATCCCGGACGTTACCATCAATAAATTACTTAGCCATGTATGTATAAGGCAACACAAAAACTAATCAATTTTCGTTTCCCAGAACACTATAAACAATTCAGTACACAACCAGCAAAAACTAGAAAAACGATCGCGTTTGAGCGCGTGCATCCATCTACCAGCTAACTGCGCCACCTGGCGGCCAATTTTTCTCCAAAATGGAGGCGTAAGATGGGATTGATAGGTGTGCCATTTAGAAAGTGTCCTCCGTTGCTCGCTTAATTAGTGCCAAGCGGCCTCGCAGGGACGTGACTGGCTCGCCAATTACGTGGCACGATAGGACGGTAGCACGATGGCACAGGATAGCTAGGTTCAGAAAAACGGCTTCATGCAACGAGCGAAATCACAAATATACACGCGTATATGTATAGACAGTGAAAACGCACTCGCGACTGGCATCCGTTTGAGATAGTTTGAATTGGCCGTATTTATCGATTACTCGTAACCTGACCCGAAATCTTAACCCGGTCGTGGGTTAGGTTAGGAAGTTGAAAAAAATTATAATATTTGTTCCGAACGTAACCCTATTCCTAACCCAACCCGACCTATCGTTCCCATCATAACCCGAATTGCGATATAGATAAGCTCCCCTCACCTCTTTTTTAGAATAAAAAGTACTAATGTGTCAAATCCCCATGGTTTTGTCATTGCACTGTTTAATAACAGTGCAATGACAAAACCATGGGGATTACTAATGTAATTAGCTGTTTATTTATTTTACTTAGAAGGTCCTTGTATAACATTGATTACTTCAAGTTAAATCTAAATGAACAGAATGCAGCATTGCATATGTAAGCGGGCACACCCTTTATGCCTGGAGGCTTTTGCGTGGGTATTAAGTTTTGTTTACGTTTATTGTTTTGTTTAATTTTTTATTATTTATATCTTCTTGAGTTTAGTTACTATGTTTTGTTGGTACATTGACATGTGCTTTCTGACATATACCAAATAATTTAATTTTATGTTTTATGTTTAGTAATGTTAATTACTTTCCAAAATAATAAAAGGCGAGGGGAAAATCTATATATATCGCAATTCGGGTGATGATGATGGGAACGATACGTCGGGTCAGGAGAAAACGTACCTGTGGAAGCCATTTTGTAACGCAACTTTGAGTTCTTTTATTTGACCACTTAAACCGGAATTCCTAATTTTAAATGACCATAAAGATGTTTTTCATTATTTTGACAAGAGAAGTTATTTTTATAACCTTAATTTTTGTCGATGATTTTTCAAAAAGAAGTGGTGAGAACCTTCCAAAAAAAGATGAATGTGATACTATTTCCCTTTGGTGAGTGAAAGTTTGTTAACACTTTCATCAGATACTTCAACAACAGGTTTTACGCATCTATGTGCGTGCGCCTATTTTTGTTTTCTCTCGTCTTATGAAGCCAACCTTCTGTGCCTGTAAGTTTCGTGGCGGACTGGCGGCACGGTGGCACGCTCGCCCGGACACACGTCGTGACTCTGCAACTCTGCAATTTACGTTGCCGAATGTTTTTTTCGGTTATTTGTTTTTGGGAATGTTCAGGATCGTTGTCAGTGGAACGTTTGGAATTGTTAATGTGTTGTGCAATGTTATATTTTAATGTAAACCATAATGTTACAATGGCATGGTTTTACGATTACGAGGGCTGCTAAATTATCTTAATTTTATATTGATCATGTTTTACAAAGCATTTATTAATACATAGACGTAATAATTTTAAAGCATTTGAAACAAAAAATGTACCATAAGTTTTTAAACAAAATTTATAAGTAACATTTCAGGATTTTTTCATGCTTTAAAATAAATATTATGGTTCAAGTATTGAAATATTTTATCTCTAAATTTTCCGCTTTATTTTCAAATTATTTAAACAGAAGGCACTTATTTTCCATCGTGAATTATAAAAGATAACATTCCAAAAAATAATTTCGGAGGAACCTTACCGGTCATGTTTTACTCTAGCACATAAAGCAGTATTGACCCGTGTTGAAAAGAACTTCACATTTTCATAATCAGCGTTTACTGGAGGTACATAAATGTAAAATTAATTCAAGAAGTTAAGTGTGCAAAATATTTAGGTGCCGAGATGGGATTCATGCAAGCTATTGCAACTACGACTTGTTAAGTCGAAACAGAACGCGAGATGACGACTATCTTTATCAAGAACATGGTACGAATCTTAAAGAGGACCCAAATTAGTTTTACCTTAATAACGTCTCAGCTCTATTTTAGTTGAATAATCAGCACTACTCTGTTATGCCATGGCTGTTGCAAGAAATCTAGGTATAAGCCATGAAGTAGGCAAAAATAGTTTTAAAGATATGTAAAACAAATTTGGAAATAAACATCTATTTAATACGGATTTTTTTTTAAAGAAGAGTTTAGGTCCCTCTTGAGTCACATGGATATTTTTAACAAAGAGTTTAACAGAATAATTAACGAACATTACATCTTTGAAACGGTAATCTATTTTTATATACATACATTCCTACACGTAACTTCGCGCCTATCCCGGTGGGTGCAGGTTATTTTTTATGTCCATTGAGTATCACTTTCCCTTTAGGGTATTTGCAGTATTTCGCAATATTTCTCTGCTCGTTGCTCGGACAGCACTGAATCAATATTTGCACACTCTTCGCTGCCAAATTAACACGTGGCTACAAATCGTCTACGGCTCTGATTGGAAAAGGCTCACCGTTTGAAAATCTATGCGCGAAAAAGGTTAAAACGTATTGAAAGTCAACACCTAGATACGAATACGGCAGACCCAATATAATGATGACAGCGATTTACAGATTGATTGATATATCAGTGTGAAGTGCATGTCAGTGCGTTGGCTAGCCTACTATATGATTTTTAAGTAATCTATTGTAGTGAAACGATATAAGACTCTTCTGCTTACAACCTGAAGGCCTTAGAGGCCGGGCATTTATGCTCTTTATGGATAATTAAATTTTTCCCTCTCTTAAAACTAAAATAACTACGACACTTCTACCAATACTTCGATCAAAAAAACTAAAAATCACGCTTTACAAACCAAACTAAAAAGGAGAAAATAATTTAATTCAATTAAAAAGCGTGGGGTGCTTTTTGAGGTATTTTTATGATCAATTAATGTCAAGCACCCCACGCTTTTTAATTGAATTCAATTATTTTCTCCTTTTTTAGTTTGGTTTTTAAAGCGTTTTTTTAGTTTATTAAACTTTTATTTATTTTCTATTTTTAGTTCTGCTAACTACAAAAGCGTGATTTTTTCAGTGGTTTTTTTCTATTTTTCTCTATTTTTTTTAATGATTGCATTGTCATCGGTCCTCGATAAGTTTACAAAGTTTAAATGAAATCTGACCGTTTAAAATGGGTCAAAATCGCGTCCTAAGGAGTCGGTTACAAACAAACAAACATACAAGTGAAGCTAATATAAGGCGTGTAAAAATAAAATATCCCACTATTACTATTGTCGAGAACTTATCGAGTGTTTCGTAGATCGTGCATTATTAACCAAGCCTAGTATTCGTCAAAGCGAGCAGACTTCGTAAAGACTTCGTCTAGACGTGACAATTATTACAGGCGCTGAATTCTTCGCCACACTGAATTTTGTTCGCAAACGAACATAATTTTGGGCGCTATTAGTGTTCTTTATTGGAGTTTTTATGGAGGCTTTCGTTAGAAGGTCACTGCAAGGATACAGTTTACCTAATATGCGCACCCAACTGTGCCCTGATGACGACATAAATTGCGGCTACTATTGTCAGTGACAAACATGGTATTTCTAACTCACTTTTTCTTGTGTGGGAGTGATTGGACTATCCAGTCACACCCACACAACAATTGTGCGTACAGCAAAAGCTATCTATGACCGTAGCAGAACTGCCTATTTGACGGGCAGGGCCATCATCTACCCCGGTCACCAAGGAGAGTGGAACCGGCGAGAGATGTCGTGCGGTGCCCACAGGGATCGATGCTGGGGCCGCATCTGTAGGACATCAGGTACGACTGGGTGCTGCACGCCGACCTCCCTAGCGGCGTCAGTGTAGTTTGCTAAGCTGATGACCCGCTGGTACTGGCGCAAGGGAGGTCGTACCAGGCAGCGGCCGACGGGGTTATGACAATCGTCGATAGGATCTGGCAACTGGGATTCGAGGTGGCCTTGCACATGTCCGACGCCATATGTTTTCATGGTCCTCGAAACGCGCCACCGGCGGGTTCCCAAATAACGGCAGGAGGGGTTCACATCGGCGTCGAGTCGACGATGAAGTACCTGGGACTCGTCCTCGACAGCCGGTGGAACTTCGCGGAGCATTTCCGACGCTTGGCTCCCAGACTGGAGCGGGCCGGGGCTGCCTTGAAGGGGCTCCTGCCAATCTAGGGAGTCCAAACGCCTCGTCCCGGAGGCTCTACGCAGGTGTCGCGTGATCCATGGCCCTATACGGGGCACCGGCATAGGCGCCTTCATTGAGACGTCAACCAGCCTGTTGGTTGAAGGCGTTCAATAGGGTCATGGCCATCCGGATGGTCCGGGGATATTGCACGATCTCCGGTGAGGCGGCGGGCCTCCTTGCCGGATTGCCGCCATGGGATCTGGAGGCAAAGGTCCTCGCGCACATTTGGGAGTGGTGCGAGGAGACCAAACGTTGGGGTGTAACTCCACTACCGCGAGAAATCGCGAAACAGTGGACAGAGCTCCGGCGGGATCACATGGCGACATGGAGAGTGCGAGAGGCGGAAGGAAACCCCCGGGTGTTTCCACTGCGTAGATCGCCCTGAGAATACGGTGGAGCATACAGTGGAGGTCTGACCAGCTTGGGTGGAGCACTGCCATGTCCTCGTGGAGGTGATCGGCGGCGGCAACTCTCGCGTTCGGCCCTGGTCCAGGCCATGGCACGGAGCGAGAGTGCATGGGTAGCCGTCACCTCTTTCTGCGAAGCACTAATACTCGCAGAGGGAGGCGGCACACGTGAGAGAGAAGCAATATATGCGCCATCACAGCTCTAGCCTCCGCAGGAGACGCCCTGGGCGTCGGGAATCCCACCCAGGCTGATCCCCAGCCACCGTAGGTGCGGGCTTGCGAACGGCGAGTAATGGGTAGCTCGCTGTCCGGTAAGGACCAAGCCCGGGTTGACGGCGCGTTGTGTTCCACGCGCGCCTTAAAGAGATGTCAGCACCAACTGATAGGGCTCGCAAGGCCCGATGCCTGCCAGGGGTGCGGGTTGTTCGAAAGAGATACCGTGGCCCCTGGCACACAGGCAACTGAGGGAATACGGGTGGGTTTTAGTCAGTAAAAGTCTGACACGCCCTCCTGCTCCACCCAGAGCGGGAGAAGTTATTTGATGATTTCCCACCCTCAAAAAAAACTGTAACAGAACTACGCTATTTTCTCTCTATTTTTGATGATCTCGTTTCCTCTAAAGCTGATCCATACCTAAACGCTATCTCCTTTTGTTCTCCTAAGTTAAAGATTAACGGGTCAAAATAAACCAGATCTCAAGCGCATCTATATATTTTAACCCCAATACCAATGACGTCATTGGTCAGGATCACCCGCTGCCACTGCCAACATTCTTTAGTTTTTCTCCATAAACCAATATCACGTTTCCTCAGTTAAGGAAATAAGTTCACAATAAGACTTTTCTATTTTTAAATAACTCTTCTATTTCCAATACAAATCCTTGCATTTCCACCTTTTTACGGCAAGGGACGCTACTCTAGATTTATTTATTTTTTGCATTTTCATTGAAATTAGATTTTAATATTTGAATGTGAATCTATTAAGGAGTTTGATGTTAAAGCGTGCGGCCATTATATTTTTCTTGATAGATATGACCGTTATTTTTCAAATCGACACAAATTTTCTTTTAGATTCCTCTCTTAAAGATAGATCTTTAACTGTCGATAATTACGGTCGGAAACTCATTGTGTTTAACAAGGAGTGAGACGTTTTGTTCGCAAGGTTTCCTGGTAAGAAATAACTGAGTTTAAAGTTCATACAACTAGTAATAGTTTGCTCTACGTACACTCGTACATGTTACAAGCAACGTTGAGTTAACTGAAGTTTTCTCTCTTTGACGGCTTAGTTGGTGGATTAGTATGTTCAGAAGTAGTATGAGTTTTCTAATTTCCATATTTGATAGTTTCTGCAATAATTATGCCCGGTATATTTATTTCAAAATGAATTTTTGTTGCTTTTCCAAAATAGGAACACGTTATTATTATCAATCCACTTTGAATTATCGAAAGAAATTGGTTTGCGAATAAAAACAAAGTCTAAAATATTTGCTTGACAAATTGCTAGACGCATTCTGTAGGCTTTGAGTCATATATCTCTGGAGTCAATGTTGAGTGTCAGTTACATATGACTATCATTCTACACAAGAATGAGGAGGCTTTTAGACTTTTCAAATTTGGTTAATTTATCACAGAATGACGTCAATCTTCTAACAGACAGTAGTAGCGTGAAGGACTTACGAAGGACATGTCAGCGTTGATGTGTAATTGAAGTTCCAAGCCACTTTGGGCCACGACTAAAGTAACGTAACTTAGCAGACTAAGTTGGAACGTGGCCAGTCTAAGTAAAGTGTGGAAGAATAAGTTAATTGGATTTTCAGTACACTTATTCCACTACAATGAAGCGAACTGTCTGACAGGCGAGGAAGCAGGAGAACTAAATTAAGGTCCGGGTGATAAAGTAAAGTTATAAGAAACACAATTATGATATAAATACCTACATATTTCTTTCAAACGATCTGTCAGGTATTTCAAATTGTATTTTGCCTTTACACAGATCAACCCAAAAATAAAAGGAAACACCTGTAACAATACAGGTCTACCTCATTCTTACCTCCAAGTACCATCAACAACAAAAACATGTCAGACAATAGAACGTCTGCCCTCGAAGTGAAGAGTCACCGGCAGAGTTGTAGGCTGTATCGCTTGTTATACCATCAGCGGCCGATTGATACCTGACCTACTTGTGGAGAGCGCCGAGCTTCGTTTTAATTACCGCGGACTACCGAGGGTGGTCGCCACCAGCACTTGACACGACCCTGTATAGGGCTGTCCGGAAATATTGGACGTCTCAAATATTTAGACTTTAAATTTGAGAGGAAGGTGGGTTAGGAATGTTTGTTTGTAGAATGGAGGGACTTGAATGGAGGGAGGGAATGGATAACGATGGGGTTTGGAAGTCAAGGTCAAGGGATTGTATGAAGAAACAAAAGGCAGTGATCCTACATCGACAAACGAAACTACTAGGGTAGAAACTCTATAACATGAATTATTGTGATTCGATTTTTACAATGAGTGTGGCGCAGTGTGAACATAATGAGTGTGGCGCAGTGTGAACATAATGAGTGTGGCGCAGTGTGAACATAATGAGTGTGGCGCAGTGTGAACATAATGGACGAAGAACAAAATAAAAGGTATCACACATTTATCAAAATCCAGCTTCAGCATTTGTCTTGTGTTTAGTCCAAGATTTAGCTGAAACACCCTACAGCAAAATACGCTTGAGAACAGTTTCTGCATCAGCATTATTTAAGTGCAGCGCAAGTAGCGAAGTTTTGTGAAATATACGGCACTACCACAGCCCTAGGACTGCTGCAAACGGCATGGAAACCTTGCGCTTTGCTACAAATATACGCTGAAATTATTGCGCAGCTCGGCTTACTATGTGCATATGTGTTGTGTGAATCTCAGCACTTTGTATTAAGAACCGTCTTATTTTAAAGCTGCGAGGGCTTAAAGAAAAACTTATGAGTCTGCAAATATTTTTCCTTCTAGAGGAAGGATTGTCGCAGATGGCTGGGCGTAATCTTGTTGTGGTGCATAGAAATGGGGAAAATAGTTTCGTCACAATTTATGCACCTACGTCAATATCATGCACTTTAATCTCTGACGCCAGTAGTTGACTCTACTATCTTAAGATTGTCCTCGTTACAGGGTCTAGGTTTAGATTGAGATCGTGTATAACCTATTACAGTTGACTGTGATAAGTTTTACAGTCTGTGCCTATCTACTAACGTGTAAGTAAGTGGGCATCAAGTGACTTCATGGAATCAACCTTTTTATTGATAAAATTATTTGGTTTGATAAGTTGTCCTCCAGTTAATTATTTCCGACTGACGATTTTTAGTCTAATTTTAATTAAAACACTATTCCATCTCAATAATAATGACAACCTTATTGCAGATGTTAAAAAATTTGGCACAAATTGAAGAGACATGATTTTCAGATGAAAGTTGAGATGCTTCATAAATTATTTGATACCGAAAAAAGATAAGAATTAGGTTTCAGTATCTATCTTTACATTTCTATGACTGTTCGAATATAATGAGAGGGAGGCAGGATCTAGAAACCTTAGTTGGTGCTCTGAAAGTCGTTGATGTAAAAAATTGTATAATGTCAAATAGGTATACCACTTAATTTGTAAAGTGATAATTCACGATTCGTAATTAATCATTCCATAACTTTATCTGCAACCAATGTATCAGTGCTGATTTAGGATTAAACTAAAAATCATTATAACAAGAGCGACACGTCCAATATCAGAAGCGACAGCTTAATGTGCAATACAACTGACTAACCAATATAAATGACATGCCATTCACTACCAAATGTGGGTTTACATTCAAACCAATCTCATTTACCCAAATGTATAATATAACAGAACTTAAGCAGATGGGATTATAACATCGAGTTCCTCAGCTAATAATTGCAAAGGGATTTATTAGAAGACATTATGACAGGCACGGCGGCCGGGCAGAGCCGCCGGGCGTGCCACGGGGAACCGTAAACCTAAGTGATTTAGATGAATCACTGTACACAATAGACAAAGGAAATACATTATCTGGGGAGGGGTAGGCTGGGGATGAGAGGGGGGATACCTGAAAAATCCATTGAAAAGGAAAAAAGCCCCGCCTTAAACAAGGACAATAGGATGTCTACTATGTGTACAATTAAGCTAAACGAACCCAGATAAGTGAGAAATTTATCACTCTGCGAAATGGGCCAGCGATTGTTTAGGGAAGAGATGTTTTTGTTTAAAAGCTACGAAATTGCTGTAAACATTTTGGACAATACACTGGAGTGTTTACTTATCGGAGTGGTGGGGGGCGCGATTTAGAAGTCATTATGTGTGTACACTGAGAGTTTACACTGCGGGCAGGGGGGACTGAGGGGTAACGTGATATCTGTTGATACAGATGAAGACATTGGCAGTGGCAAATAGTGACATTGACAGTAAATGGATTCAGAGTTATATTTGGGGGCCATTATGATGTAACCATCATTGACATTCAGTTTTCAAGACGTTATAAGATTTTTTTTTTATGATTTATGTTGCGTTTGTGTAATGACTTAAAATCGGAAATTCTTAAGTGAACGTTACACATTTTGTTTTTCTTCGTGCGACTGAAGTGATGCAAAACCAGATGAACACCAGTTTTATCATAATCTTAAACACCAATATATGGAAAATAGCCTTAAAACCAACCCTATCTACTTTCTGGGCGATACGATCGATAACTGTTGCTAAGCCAACACTTCTACACAAAGTAGCTACATTACGGTAGATATCGGCCCAACGGCACTACGGAACAACGGCACAACTTAATAGGTGCCTTTGCATTTACGACTCCGTTGAGATTTCAGACTACAATGTTTGACGGCTCGTAGGTAGCGGGTAATACGGCCCGAACTGCGAATAAGAGCTTAATTTCAATGTAGCGGAGTATGTGAGGCTATCCGAATAGTGACCTCATTTGTTTTGATATAAACTTGAGCGTGAATGGATTCAGAACAGCTATTGACACAAATTGTCAGTTTGTGAATGGCAGAATTTAGAATAGTGTTTTGATTACGGTATTATGTTATAATGCGTATTTATTCTGAAGGATATTCTATTGGCAAATGATATGTTTTTTTTTTTTGCGTTTCGTAATTTTTATTAGTTATTATTGTATAGAAACAAGTTCTTCTAACTTAACAGACAGCTGTGCTGCTGGGGAGTTTGTTCCGCTACTTCTTCTTCCCAGCTAAAGCACTAGGAAGTGGTGAAGGGCGGGCGTTTTTGGGGGGACTGTCTTATGTAATTTTATTTTGACGTTCAAAAAGAGCTGACTCTCAGCCTAGTTTGAATAAATGACTTTTGATTTTGATTTTGATTCATAATACAATCGTGGATTGCATTCGTAGTTCGGGGGTTGCTTTGGTTTTTATAAGGATTTAGTTTATTTTGAATCTTCTTCACTTTTGGGTCAATCTTCTGTAAATATATGTAAATAAAAAGAAAAGTCCTGACTGACTGACTGACTTATCAACGCTCAGCCCAAACCCTTAGGCCTAGGAAGCTGAAATTTTGCACAGAGGTTCCCTTTAGACAAGGAAGGATTTTTCAAAATTCAACCCTTATGGGAGTTGAATGGGGGTTGAAAGTTGTGCACGGGCGAGGCCGCTGTCAAAAACTAGTATATGATATACTCATGATGCCTAACCCTATGCCTGACCCCATGACGGTCATTTCACAAAACTTCCTTCACACCCAGAATCACGTACCAAAACGCTACCCCGCTCATAAGTCATCGGCCATATCGCCAACACATGGCCGAGCTAATGCCTCGCGGCTGACGCACGACTGTCGCACGGCTGTCGCGCGTCCGCCGCATGACGTCACTGTACGACAATTGATTTACGCGCGCCGCACCGCCGATTATTGCCGACTCATGAATATGCCCTGATCTATGGCAGCCAGCGATTTGCAGGTGTGATTTGTGTGACAAGCTTTGAGTGACAAATATGTTGTTGTTATTGCATTCTCGTGTTATTATGTATCTGAATTAAGTGCGCTTAATGTTGGGCGTCACGTCGAATAGATTTAGAGAGCTAAGTTTGGTGACATAATAGGAGCGACTAAACGTATTAAACGTTGGTCACAAATGATATCTCTAAAAGAAGGAAAGGGTCTAAAATATCGTACATAATTATTATTGAAACTTCCACAAAGATGAGTGAGTAGGTATCTAAGATACGAAAAAGGGAAATTATAATGAGCTATCAACATATTTTTATACACCATTTAACATTTTTATACACCCAACGCCCAACATAGAGATTTAAGTCTTTTTTCGGAAAAAACAGCGCGCGAAGACAAGTTCATTTATTTTTTATGATTTATTCATTATTTTTCTGATTTACTTTCATTGGCCGACACAACACAGAGCCTATGAATTGTATACTAACGCCAGTAAATTGCTCCGAGCGTGTAATATCCCACATTTATGCCTCCTCTACGCGCTCAGAATCTCATTCCAAATCTTACAACAATATGCCGCTTGCGCCCCCTCTCCATAACAGGCCGGATTAGTGACTCACATATTTTCCTTAACGAACAATACATTGCAATATTATATTTTACAAGTCAATCACGGCATTATAAATCATTCTGTTTTCCCTCTTAAAAAGCCAGTGAACGTAGGTCCGTACATCATGGCTAGCATCGCGTTATTTATACCGTCCACGTGAAGATGCGCACCGATGTTCCATTACAGAAAATGAACACACATCCGAAATAAAATAGCATTCAATTAAAAAGGGCCGAGAGCCGCTGACGGGTGCGAGATAGCGCTGCGTCAAACTCGACCATTGTTCAGTTTTATCTCGAGAGGGCTTTGTTTCATTTGAGGCCTTTTATTGGTTGTTGGGGTGTAAAAATGCGGATAGAAATTCGCAGTGGCTCGCGTCCGATGCTATCCACGTCCGCACCAGATAATGAGGTGCCCAACAAAAAGCCTAGAGTGCGTTTAGGGTTGCCGTACCATTCGGTTGCCCTCGAACAGACCAAACATTTTGGGACTCCGCAATCCAGACCGTGACGTGGCAAACATCGCTTTGAACAATATTCCCGTGTAAAGTTTTCAGATAACCGCCAAAATACTTGTCGCGCTGCCCAAATTGTTCGTATGCCCAAACCGAACCCTGTCGTTTTCCGCAGCGTGCCCGTCTGGCAGCCCTGCCCGTCCCGAGCCGCACTATTGTACATTCAATCTACGCCAATTTAGCCGGGCCGGCGTTACTGCCCCTTTCATTTCTCCATACACGTTTACACCGTCTAAAGTGTTGATTTGAAAACGTGATCCGCCAGACTGGACCGTCTCGTTTATATTACTTATTGGATACGCTTCACTAGAACTTTGGATTATTCCTCAACTTGCTATATTTTACTCTGATATCTTGTGTGCGTCGATCAAACTGTGTTTCATGTTATCCATCTTATTATAAAATTTATTTTCACTGGCGTAATAGTTTTGACCTTTTATTTATGCAACGTTGTATAAGTAGATAGACTTTAATGGACGCATAACTAGTTCCATTGTTATTCAGTAATTCACTTAAATATTTTACCCCATTCAAGAAAGTAATAGACTTTCCTGTTCTTGGAAGCGACAGTTATGGTTATAATCTTTTATAAGGACTGCTACTCGTAAAAGAAAAAGGATAAGTATTACTTATCGAGGGTCAGACTTCAAATAATAAAAATCTTCTTACATTCTTACTTGAACAGGAAATATTATATTTTTTCTATTTGAAATAGAGAAACGAGATACAATATCCTTTTCCTTAACTTTGTAAGTAGCAATTGAAACGGTTTTTATGAACGTTCCTCAGGTACAAAATAAACCAAACCCGTTTAGTGAAGCTATTACCGTATAAAAAGCAAACGGTGTTGGTATTTCAGCACATAACACAACAAGAGGCAGTGTTTGGCTCAAGTTGAACGCTTGTCGTAGTGTCGCCCGTTAAGCTAAGTGGCCATAATTTTTGGAGCATGAAGCGCCTCCTGGTAATGACCCGTTGTCAACGTTTCCCTCACATCTCCTGTAATTTGTGACGGAATGCCTCCGCTAAATATTTCCATGTATTTTCTCCTTTGGCTTCAAGAAATTGTCTTATTAATATAAGGCTGACGTAGTTATTTGTTTCGTTGGCTTTTAATGGTAATTTTGTGGAGTGAGTAGGTCCTTGTAACTTCATATGAGTAACGTAATGTCATTTTTATGGTGTGACTGCAAAAATAACATTAAAATTCAACGATCAGAGCAAAGCTATAATTTATGTAAACTTAGCACTATATTGGCTGAAAATCGTTGATTTGATTCTCAGAAATATGTTGCTCTGTAAGATCCATGAGGTAGATGTTCGTACTAGACAATGTCTGTCGTTATTTTGTTAGATCAAAGGTTATCCATCGGGGGACATTCTATTGATGGATGGGGGGGGTGATAAGGGTTAAATGATACAAAATATTCCTTTATCTATTATTTGGACATTCTTATCCTGAGCGATGAAACCTTTTTAATCTATGAACCACAAAACGAAGAAATATAATGCTTTTAATATTTTACAAAATAAAATACATATTTGGGAACATAAACTGATAACCCCTATCTATGGTTGTACCATGACATAGGTACAACCTAATGCTTGATAAGATCACTGCTACTTCTCCAAATCCCAAACGCGGTGACATCCAAATGCGAATACATATTAAATTATCTATTATTCACATCAAACAAAAAACAGCGTTTTTTTCATTTCAAGAAAACATCCGTTACCTAAGTAAATATTAGCTCAACATCAACTACCGAGAATTTTTACATTTCAGCAAACTTTACCCAACTTAATTTATTTACCGAAAGAATAAAACAAAATTTATTAAATTATACCTTTAAAAAAATGGCGGCTCAAAATGACGTCATGTTTTCCATGCTGAAAAAATATGAACCCTTTTAGAAACTGAAAAGGGTTTAAGTGAAACCAACAGACAACAGTGATTCAGTGTTTTGAGGGTGCCGAGGCATCATCAATCATGGCCTTTCATCTCAGACCCTAATGATAAGCATCGACTAAGATATCATTATACTGTAAATTAAGTGAAAATTTAATATAACGCAGATTCTCCATTAATTTTGAGATGCACATAAAGCTGGCTTATGTGTTAGACTAGTCATGTTACTTTGTACGAGTAAATGATCGTGAATTTAATCAGAGATTCCGATGTGTAGAACTTTTATTAAAGAATCTATCAGAGTAAGCTTTTGAATTCAAGTGAATTTTCAAGACGAGTTTAAGAATTACTCAATATTTTAGAAAGCTTTTTTCAAATAACTGTGTAAAAGTTGAATCTTTAAATAGCTTTGATTTCAAGAAAATTGACATATGTATATGATAGCAGGAAACCCGTTAAGTTTAATAATTATGTTGATCAATTATTATCTAATACCTACTGATTGCTTCTAAGAATGAAAATATTCAATATATTGTGTTGTAATTCCATCCGTGTGAAAAGCAATTCTTGGCAAGTAAACTTGGTTACCGCCTACCGAATGGAAGTTTTGCTTCATCTCCATCGAGGATGTCCACCAGCACCGCACAAGATAATTTGAAAGTTCTGATGAGTCGCGATGGCCGGCTGATAGACTGAAGTTAATCTCATTTCAAAACGATTTTCACGAAAAGGAAATAAGATCTTAATATTTGAAGTTTTCGGCCTTTGACGCCATTAATGGACGAATGTCAGCTTTGACATCATGGAGCTCGTCACCTAATGGATGAGCAGTAATGCTCTGATTACACTAAATTTTTTTCATAGGCAAGACTGATCTTCTGATACTTATGTAATTAATTTTATTAGATGGCATGTATATTGGAGACTCGGTTTTTACAGTTTTTATCTAAAATTTTCACAGGCTACTATTTTTACATAATATAAACCTTTTACAAATCTAGTCACAAAGTCACAAACATTAGTATGCAATGCCACTATAATACCTAACTGTTTTCCTAATTACATAGTAGACAATAACAGTTTACGTAACTTCCTCGCAGACCACAAAAGAAAAAAATCAAAAACCGTTCGTGTATTTTGAACCACTAATAATAGGAGCTGTCTTAAAAATGATGGGCGGAAACACCTAAACGATCTCTATACAACAACAGGCTATTGAAAAAGGCAAGGTTATTTAGTTGCTGAGTAAACAATTGAAGCGCATTCAGTATTGTTTGTATAATAGTGAATAATGAATTCTTCTATTATGCTTCTTATCCGTGCGTTCGACGGAACCCGCGTCACGCCAGCCCCGATAAACTGGCAGATTTATTACCACACCGGTTCGGATACGCGGATATTCGGATATGTTAGCTGAGTGTGGATGTTGCTTTATACGGGACTTAAGTGGGTGGTGACGTATGTATCAGATCTTTTGAGGTTTTGCCTTTTTATTTGGCTTCAAGCCTTTCTGATAATTTAAGAGATAGCCAAACTGGAAAATTACTGTAGCAAAGCAAAGCAAACGATTTCTAGTGAAACTTAAACTAAATTAGTGAGTCCTTTAAACTATTCATCACTAGCTACCGCCCGCGACTTTGCCCTCGTCGTACGTCGATAAGCCCAATGTCTTTCCTCAAGGATCAAAGTAGGCATCCCCAAACAAAATTTCATTAAAATCAGTTCAGCCGTTTCGAAGTTTAACCGGAACAAACAGACAGACTAAAATAAAATAAAAATATCGTTATACTATAAGTGCCGTATATACTTTATATTTGCATTAAGCAAAATCTGTTATTTTGACATTACAAACGGAAACTTCAATTTTATTTGTTTGTATATAAGTAGGTATATGTACATGTATTCTGTATGTATAGAAGATATAGATTTACTCCTCTTGTTTACTTAACGCTCTCTTTGATATCTTATAATAGATACCTCGCGCGCAAATTATTGTTATAAGTATTTCTAAAGAGAAAGTTCAGAATTTCCTTTACAACACAAGAAAATATACCATGACATAATCTTCCATTGACGTCACAACAAACACTTGAAACATCAAATATATTCACAGAAGCAACTCATCACCCTGTTTACCAACACATCGCCGCCTCCACCGACACAAACTGTCCTTGGCCCAACACCGACAATTGAATTATAACACGACAGAAGAGTAATAGGATAATGTCGTAGAAGATAAAAGCGTACGCATGCCACAATCTCTTACGCAACTTTCGTACGTAAATCATGCAAGTTGGAACAACTAACGTTCGCGTAAACATTTCAACTTTTCCATTAAAAACAATAATACAACGGGGATTTGTCGAGAGTTGTAATTGTTGGTTTTAATCTTGTATTAACTTCCTCTGTAGCGTGATTAATGCCGGTCGCTGTGAGCGTTGCATCTTAGGCTATAATAACAGTATTTTATTTAGCAACGCTACATTATTTTGTTCATGACATACGGTTACTTGTTAAAACTTTAAACCACCTTTCTATGTCTCCTTGTTATCTCTTCGTTATTTAAGGGAGAAGTGCCAGAGTAGCCCCAGCAGGCTTAACATGACGCTTTCTATTTTTACGAAGAATAGACAGTGCTTTTTCAACACAAACTGACATTTCGTTTCTCCATTTTTGACATCGCACCATAGATCCTTCTACAATCTGTTATTTTGTCTTTCGTTTTTAACTATCTTTGTCTAGGTCCTTATAAATGTAACTATTTCAGACGAATATTTCTTCCCAAACTGTCAAAATCACACTGACAACAAACTTTCTACTCGACGTCCACAAAGTTTATACGATTATCTACAAAATCATGATTCGTTTAGAACGCATAACTGATAATTAATAAAAAAACATAGCTATCTTCTCCTATTGTACATCATTTAGTTAACAGTCATGTCCACCAATCGCTAAGCCGGCAGGAATCCAAACTTACTTACGTTTTTTGTAAGTTGTAGGTCACTTGTCAGGCTACATATTGAATAAAGTGTGTTTCACGACCGTAACACACATGTATTTACAAAATTACAATCATACAAATCATCAATAGAACCCTCTCTGTTCATATAATCACATTGAATGACTATTTCGAAATATTCTTAGAGGGTGATTGAATTGATTTTTAGTGATTAGGGGCCATTCAAGTATTACGTAAGCAGATATTTTGCAATTATTAACTTCCCCTCCCATGCTCACGTAAACATTGGTAGCAGACACCGTTGTGTCTGCTGACTTTTGTGTGATTTTGGAATATTATCATCGTTTTCTTCGAGCCATTCATGGATAAGTAAGGTTGCCGTATTATGTGTGCTAACCAAAATCTACTAAATTTTGTAGAAAATCCAAAAGTTTAAAAATAAATTCTGCTGACGTAATCACCATCCAGACCCCCCAATCCCCATCCCCCATGTCATCAAAAATAAGCAAAGCAAAGACCCCCCCCCCTGTAGTGCTTACGTAATACTTGAATGGCCCCTTATAATAAATTCTGTAAAACCATATTGCTCGCTAATCACATTTTAATCAACATACAAAGTGACAAGGACCGCAAATTTCAAAAAACGCAAGAAAATTTGAATTCGCGCGCGACCATAGCGCATGAACTAGTCGATCAAATGGTTGGTGAGCAACTTGTTTATAAAGAGGGTCATATATATACTTAGTATACGACTCTGTACACATCAGGAGTCACTTCAGGGTAATTATATTGTAAAATTCATGCAGGCGACGACCACCTTTACTCGGTCCAACAAAAAATGAAACTTTAATAGCACGACTCACATGCTAATTCAGGTACTAAATTAATTTCTAATTTACGAGACAATTTTCAACGATAAGATTAAATAAATAATTCATCTACATGAAAGTTTAATCCACTCATTACCAAATACAACCCACTGATTTCAAATTAACTCCCATAAATATTATATGAAATCTCGAATATTTACCCAAAGGTACCTGATATGGTAAATGTTTTAAAGTAAACATAACAGTAAACATGAACAGCATGTGCGGGAACAAACACACTAGCGGAATTGAATCCGGAACCTCCCAGCGAGATGCGAAACATAAACTCCAGTAAGTAAACAGTTATAAGATACTTTTGGGACTACGAATATTGGAATAGGTGTACTCTAGTTCCACATAGAAACAATATAGTGTTCGGGACAATTTTTCTACTAAATAGGAGTTGAGAAGGACGTATAATAAAAAAAAACTGCTAAGTTATTGTCCTGTGCAATGTGAATGATGAACTTCTACAAGATTTTATTGAAAGATGTAAGTGTTACGGTTATGATTTAAATGGCTATTAAACGTATAATAAAACAGTTTTGGATAGCGAGTTTTACAACAAAATTCCGATGTTTGACTATCGAAAATAGACTATCTTTGCCAATCGACAATATATTATTTTACTTTCACATTGTATGTTATACACCCAAAAATATCATTATTCATCATACCTAAAACATCGTCAGTGATTTATATAATAAATAAAACTTATAAATATTAAACAATAGAAGTATCTTCCTCGTAGCGAGGAATCCGATATTCCCATTTGGAGGATTTGGAAGCGTTCAATTTGTCTTCTCACTTTCGACATTTGTTTTGTAATGTGATACACACATCAGCATACACAAATATGCCTTCGTACACACCCTCGTATACATACGTAAATTAGCGTATAAACATACGTCCCCTTTAAATATGGATGCCAGAGCTTTAACAGCACTTATATTTAAGCTTGTTTATGCACAAAGCTAAGAGAGTTTTAGTGCCAGGCTCTCGCATGTCATCGACCTGGAACTCAGCCCAACTTTATTTTTCTCACATGAAAATATGTTCGAAAATTTTTAAAAATGTTTAAGCTTTTATAGGTTGGCTCTGTGAGGATTTATGATATTTGTAAAATTGTGATACATTGAATTGACACCATTTGAGCGTGTAAATTTCTCAACCCTACACTTTAAAACGTTGCGGTGTGCAAATAAAGTAAGTAAACTTAATCCAACCAAATGGTTGGATTAAGTGTTATAATAAACTACCTACTAAACTGTTTATGGTTCCACATCGCTGAAATCAGCGATGTGGAACCATAAACAGTTTTGAATAAGGATATTTTATTTCAAGGTCGTGTCTGGCTATTTAACAAGACTACAACTTAGCCGAAAGTATGGCCGATAATATAATGCCAAACGATGGCTCGATGACCTGCTTTGCGATTACTGATCACTATATATTATAAAACAAAGTTGCCGCGTCTGCCTGTTTGCCTTTCTGTTTGCAATAAACTCATAAAGTACTGAACGGATTTACATGCGGTGTTCACCAATAGACAGACTGATTCACGAGGAAGGCTTAGCTGTATAATTTGTTATGGTTTTGTTTAGATTGGTTAACGCGGGCGAAACCGCTGCCATAAGCTAGTGAAACTATAAAAAAATAAATAGTAATATATAATCCTTATAGTTAGAGTTTAGAATCCTCAAGATAATTATATCGAGAATTAATATATCCAATCACCGTATTATTTTGTTTTATAAAAATACTACTTACAAACTAAAACCTTACATTTCAGTTGCAATACTTGTTATTTTCTAAACAAACAACAACTCCCACTTCAACCGACCTACCTACATCATTCTCACATAAACTTTACAAAAGAGGCAATCCAGTGCGCCGTGTAAACGAAGGAGAGGCGATAATTCAGCGATAGAGCCTGAGAGGGCGGAGGTATCGATCTCCGGGAGGGAGGACCTCTGGCCAGGTTCCAAGGGAGTCGGCTGACCAGCACGGCACAGATTTACTGACACTCTTGTGAGTCGTTTGGATGGAGACATTGTTTTACACGCAGTTTGAAAGGCTACCCATTGATTTTGATGTCCCTTTGTTTTTATTGTTATTAACTTTGAGAATGGGAACGAGATTGGTTGTAAAGGCTTTGTAGTATTTTTAGAATTGGAAATACTAATCTAAGAAGAGCTGTAACTTATGTTATACTGTTTCTGCAATATACCACGTTTCCCTGGGAGTAAATGTGAATAATTCGTCAATGATACAAAGTACTGCCAAAGTAATAAACCAAGGAGCAAAATAATATAGAGCCCGAACAAAAGTAAAAGATACTAGAATCTTATCTCTTCACACAAGTAGTAAGCCATAAAAGTAAACTTTTACGACTGTTTCTAAAGAAAACAGTGACTGTTGCGGTATTTACACAAAGGACAGGATAACGGCGCGGTATAGAAGTATTGAACTAAATAAAACATTACGATGGCGGACCGTAAGCTTTCAATCGTAAACGTAAACTATAAATAAGTACCTACGTACGTTTTTGACATGTGAAATGGAAACGGGATTAATGGAGCTTGAGAAGTTATGACCACTACTGTGAATATCACAATGTCGATAGTAATCCTAATGACATAATCATAATATATACTATAAAACTAGCAACGAACACAACCACTGCTCGCTCAACACTAACCCCATGCACAAACTATCAGGGCTCCAGACTAGCGCGACTTACTCACAAACTGGCTAAATTCCGTCAAATTACGCAGAGGTTAATCCTGGGGCAGCAGCTGTTTGATAAAGCCCCTTGGCCATAGCTAATGTAAATTCCGCGGCTTCACCGCCGAAGAATGCCCGAGTCCTAAATAAGTACACTTCAAAGTACGTAGTGAGTGCCTTTTCCGGCACAAAGAGCCAATTACATAATACCACCCCTCACAGTTAATGACGTGATTATGTTCCACGAAAAAATTACGCTTCTTTTTTTCACCATGTATAGCGTTTTTGGGGTTTTGTGCGCCTGAAAAGAAATTTTGGAGTTACGGAATTAAATTTTTGGGCGATGAATGAGAATTAATTTGTTGTGGGAAGCAGAGTGATGAAGGAAAAGAAATGCTTGAGGATGTACCGCTTTAAGTGAACTATTTAACTTTCGCAACCAACATGAATGTCGCGCAAGGAAAAGAGAAAGTAAGCAATCTAAAACTAGGCCATCTCCAGCACCTGCCTACATTTATGACAAAAAGGCATAATTTAATAGAGGTATGTTTCAAACAATATTGCAGAGTCTACAAATTCTATAGGTACGACACAAAATGGTAAGCAATCTCCGACGTTTTGTAAATAAAACTCACACAAAATTGCTGCTCAATTTTAAATTTTCTCTAGAAAAGATTCTTTTTTTCTCTGTTACAATAAGTGCTACGTCTTAATTTATATTAAACGGCGAAACACCTCTATTCAGTAAATTTTAAGAAAAGACTTTTGTACCGCGGTCTATTGTAAAAATGTTTGATACATTTTGCAGAATAGAAGCTGTAGGTATCGACATTGTATGGTATTGTTGTCATGTAGGTACGTATATATATACATTAAAAAGGACTCGTGTGTAGATGATCCTTTAGGTATCTTACAATACTTAACCTATCTTATTTATTATTCATTATGATATATTTTTATAGTTTTTTTTATCATTGTTCCTCTCAACCAAACCACCTGAAGGCATGAAGTCCGCCTTTGTACCTTTTTTGTGTGCGAGAAGGTAAAATAAATAATAAACATAAATACTTTGTCGTAATCCAGTGCATTTTGTGAATTCCTTATTTTTCCGCCAACCTACAAATATCACTATTTTAGATTATAATCGGAACATAAACGTTTATTTACGTTATAAGTTGGCTTCAAGTGCGAGAGCGTGTCCATTATTTGAACTCTAACAATATTTTCGATCCATCCAATTTCAAATCACGTTAGGTCATTTGTCAGGTTCACCTTGATCTCCTACTTTTATCATTCCAGCCTTAATGTTTCCTCCATTATTTATCCAGCTTCATCATCTATTATGAACATTAATACACCTGCTCATAAATACGGCCTAGTGTCCAACTTTTTGCCTCACATTATGTAAGTGGCGAGCTTTGTGCGGCGGCTTAACGCTAACCGCCGCGTTCGTGGTTAGTTCCGACGTGAACGCACGCGTTTGCGTCCGCCGAACAAAGGGATTTCAGCCTGGGAGCCCTTTGATCTCGACCCATTAAACTGGGCTCACAAAACCGAGCAACACAAGTTTATATGTGATACACTACAATTAAGTCTTATTAGGACTAGGCTTTTGCTGGTTTATAGCAAATTTTACAAGTCAAGGACTTTGGGTTTGTGTTCATTTTAATAAACCTCTGCATTTTGAGGCATAAAAGAAATAATTATACTAGCCAATCTATGTCAAAGCGACGACAACATAAATGGTGTGCTTATAATCTACATAAATGATTTACAAGTGAATTCATCAAACAGCAAAACAAAATCAATTTATTTATTTATTTAAGGAAAAACAAACAGTAGCACAATAAGAGATATACATAAATTATCTTAAATATTACACTTTAACAATTATGCTACCCACTACGTTCTCCACAGATTACAATTTAAAGTTTTTAAAACTAGTTTTTAACACAGATACAGTACTTAAACAACAGTCATTAGACATTAGAAACATAGAACTTATCTCTGGATTTTTAAATTTATAAAATAAAATACAAGAAAAAGTAAAAGTAAATTTGTGTGCATATGTAGATTATTAAATTTATAAAATAAAATAAAAGAAACAGTAAAAGTAAATTTGTGTGCATATGTAGATTATTAAATTTATAAAATAAAATAAAAGAAAAAGTAAAAGTAAATTTTAATTTGTGTGCGTACTAAATAATAAATAATAAATAATAAATATTGCGCTATTTTAAATGACTTTGCTGATCCCTTAGGGTTGCTTGGATTTGCTTCTTAAATGAGTTTTTACTGAGAAAAAGAATGTCGATTGAATTAAACTCATTATTATATGTCTCAACCAAACGATTATCAGCAATCTAATGGAAAATTCTAAGCTCTACTAACTACAGACCTAATAATAATATAGTAACAAGGACTATTGCAAGACCAGCGCCTACAGCACAATACACACGGAGTACATTCGAGCGTCTACCGACATTCCACACCCGCCACCATTGTGCACTAATTGTGCTAACCTCTTTGATTAATGCCCTAATCTAGGAAATAAAAGTCCAGCTCACAAAAAAACATTAATAACAACCGCCCATTTAATACATTTGCCCATTTCCTACGATTTATCACAATTTGGGTTTATTCTTACGGCATAAGGTCATAATTACATTATTCAAATGGAATTTTCCCCGTAGGCGTGTAATTATCCACTCTATAAATTAATTTGGAAGCGTTTTGCTATGAATTATTCAATTCCTATGGTGACCTCGCAAGTACTTCGGGTCAATATCGGATAACAATAAGATTGCAGATGTTTTCTTTTGTTCCTCCTAACAGCTTTTCTCGTCGTTCGCATGGGTATTGAATGTTAGATTTTCGTTAGAAAGCTTTACTATTTTATCTTATCGTAAGCAAGGTGAGCTCAGACTAAACTTATATTTAATATTATCTTTAATTCATTTAAACGTACATATAAATTATATTTTTAAATATTCAAACATAATTTTTTTTACATAAAAACATTTAAAAATATAAAAAATAGTAGCCCACCGGTATCGGGAACAGGGTCCAAGCTACCGGTGGTCAGGGCTGCTGAGAGAGGAACCTCCTCACGATACGCGCCGTGTCCAGTAGTACTGCTTTCTGGATCAAGTTCTTGATCCAGCTGCCTATCGAGAGCTTCCTGAGGTGTTGGTCGAGGCTCTTGGCTATAATTCTATAATATTATTATTATTATAATTTGTATCCAAATTCATTGATAGATTTTGTTGTAATATTATTATACATTTTTGTCTGTAACTACAGATAAAATACATTTGTATTGAACCTTATATACAACGTGTAAAATAATTAACGCAGTACCTCATACATCTCATTAGAGTATTGAGTTAAAACCATAATACAATGACCATTGACGGCATGGTTGGCGCAGTAGTTAAGCGATTGATTGCTCGCTGCGTGTCGCGGATTCGATTTTCGCACGGAACAAAAAAAATTATGACCCACAAGTAGTTTATCCGGGTCTGGCTGTTTGTGTATGTGAGTTTAAATGTTTGTAAGCGCACCCACAATACAGGAGAAATTCCTTGCGTGGGGCAACGTTTTTTTTTAAACTTTTATCTTTAATGCTTACTGTTATAGGAAAATCGTGTTGACCCTAGCATTACTTTATGCATTTATAATTTAGTCGTATTGGCTTAAGATAAGATTTTATTTTCATTATCTCATTCGGCGGTACGTATGGCAAATACATAATTTTTTAAAAACAATACCTATAAAGAGGTATGAGGAACAGGGTGTAAAGTTTAACCATACCCTATGGTAAAGGGAGGATCCTCCGACCAGACAGGTATTGTGTCTGGTGGGCAACTGCCCGACGGTTGATGTCGGGATGTTGTATATAATGTCAGTTTCGTGGTAAACTCTGACTGCGCGATGTAGGATTTCAGTGACTTCCAGACGCGTAGTTCGCATGTGGCATTGTATATGGAGCCACATCACATTTTGTGTTTCAAGATATTTGTTGCGAAATATTTTTCTGTAGTGCCGCCACACCTATTTTAGAATGACCGAAATCGATTCAGTAGTCAATTATCAACAAACTACTTTCAGGACTTGCGTCTATCTCACACCTTGTCTATACAAGGGGCTGTTGCTATCAACAGCCCGTTGTTCAGTGTAACTATTAATTATTTTCAACCAAACAAGTGAGTTACTAAGGAAACCGGATAGCGCGTGGGCGGCAGATGACTACATCACTAAATTAAACTATAGTTAATTAATTATACACTTGAAAGTTAGAGTTATTGCCCTCAGCGACCCTTTAACAATAGGCTGTCCGATGTATTTCAAAGAATGACGCAGTGGTTTGAAGACTTTTCTAGTACGTCATGATTTTAAAATAATTGCTTGTTTGTTCAATGTATTAGGGGCATCCATAAAATATGTGACGATATACCTATAAATTAATGTTCTCCTCTACCTACCGAATAAAAAATGTTTTTGACATCTGCACGATGACATACAGATAGAGAATACCTGTGGAGAATACTATCCTGCTTTACTCGTATGTCGCAAGATTTCTGCAAGGGAGCCTAGCAGTGGAACTCTACAGGCTATACATAATAAGTGAGCTATTATAGGACATTCCACACAATTCTTGTGATATGTCTGTTTTTATCTTCGTTCTAATTTATTTCCTAAAGTTACAAAAATTTTTAACATACGACAATCTCTCTTTTTAACGCTGTGTATTTCACTTGTTTAATATAATTTCATAAGCACAAACCGTGGGTATTAATTCCGAGCTGCGAATATAATAAACGTTCCATCATATCACCGTCTCCACATATTCCTACGTATTCTAACTTATGCATGACTTAAGATCTGCGTAGTCTGCTTAATAAGTTTAGTCTGGATCAAGAGCTTATACTCTGTGCCGACACTAATTGTGTAATCGTAAATATAAGAGGAGATAGCGTTCGTTGAAGCGATTATTCCGTTTTATCCGGTTTTCATTAAAGTAGATAAGTATAATAAGTACCCAATAATTCAGTACTTTCTATAAACCAAATTAAGAAGATAATTTGTGAGAATGTTTTTCGGTTTATCGGCTGAGGACATTATCGCGCCTAAACTATTAAACTTATTTTGATGAAATGTGGGCGATCTAGTTTAATACTTATAAAAATGTAACTAGCCGGCGTAGCTCGTAGCCCGTAGCGCGTAGCACAAGGCGTAGCGCAGCGTAGCAGATACATCCTTACATAGAATACTAGCTTCAGCCCGCGGCTTCGCCCGCGTGGAAGTTGGAAATTATCCCGCGGGAACATACTACCGGGATAAAAAGTATCCTATGTGTTAATATAGGTAATAATCTATATGTGTGCCAAATTTCATCTAAATCCATTAATAGTTTTTTCGTGAAAGAGTAACAAACATCCATACATACAAACTCTCGCGTTAATAATCCTACTAATATTATAAACGCTAAACTTTGTAAGTATGGATGGATGGATGTTTGTTACTCTTTCACGCAAAAACGGCTGAACGAATTTGGATGAAATTAAAATTATAATTTCCGACTTCCACGCGGGCGAAGCCGCTGATGGAAGTTAGTATTCTATGTAAGGATGTATCTGCTACGCTGCGCTAAGCCTTGTGATAGATAAAATAATATACTCCCGGACACCTGAATCGAGCCACCGTACATATTTTTTTAAGTTTAAGTTCTCTATTTTTTTTTATAATAGCAGTACTCACTATCATTTGCCTTTGTCATTGTTCCAAATTTGAAATCGAGTCATTATTTCGTTCAGTGGAAACGCTGCACCAGACTGTCCATGGCCCACCGCCATAACTCACCTTCTCTTCAATGCAACACAATGAACGTTTTTAGCAGAAAACGTTCTCCACCTTGTCTTCGGTAGACTTTCCTATGTCCATCATTGCCATACAACATAATCTTGGTTTCATACGTAAAAAGAACCTGCCGCCTTTGACGTTGAGTCCAATGCAAATGTCGCTTGCAAACTGTTCTGTGAGCTCGTGTCAGTTTCAGACCATAAGGTGGCTTATGAGGTTTCAGGCCACGTTCTTCGAGACTCTATTTATATTTCGAGCGCAAACAGACAGTCCATGAAAGTCTCGAAGCTGTTCTTGGACCTGTACTGAAGTCAGGTGACTATTACGCAGGCTGATGGCTAAGATAGATCAATTTTATTAGTGACTCGCTTTCGTGGTCTTCTGGGTGCACACAAAGCCGCTACTCTCCAGGTATCGATGGTAAATTGTTTGAACGGCAAAACGACCTGCATGAGGTTGTGCACATACGTATCGCTGACCATGCCTAAACTGAAGAAGTACCACAGCTAGCGCGGCTACTTCAGGTACAGTATCCATAATTTGAACGTTCGCGTTAGAATTAATGAAAAAATATTTTTATTAGTCGATATTTTTTTATGCAAATAAATAACGAAATAACCAATGACATAAAAATGGCGGCACCGAAATGTTTTAGGCATATACGCATAAAAATGCTCGGTGTATAATACATTTTAATTTAATATATTAATTTATATTACACTCCCAAGTTTAGCAGTCCAAGTATCCTACTAATGTTATAAACTAGGCTTTGCCCGCGGTCCTTTGAGATAATTTCTGAGCTCCTCGCGGGCGAAGCCGTGAACAAAAGCTAGTTATAAATAAATGAATATGTCCAGTACACATGGGTTGCAATACCATATACCTAGAGAGTGTCGTGTCGTAATCGTGACTCAATTATACAAATTAAGTTTAAAACAGCGAAGAACTACATCTCATAAAAAGTGTTTACTCCCCATATTCTGTGATAAAAAATACTATTAAAATATCAAGCGACAGTAATATTATTTCAGCACATAGTCTAGGTTGCAATCACTACAATAATTCCGAACAGAGTATTTAAATGAATCACGTGTATGAATAATATTGAATGATTGACGTTTTTCCGTGAGACAACCAATTTCCATGACAAGCGACAACTTAACGATATTCATCAGGCAACAACATTTTCATTGTACCTTCACAAAGCTATAGGACTAATATTTTGATAAATATTTTATATAATTTCATGAAATATTGCATTACGTGACGTCGTAAAACAAAATCCAATCGTCGTAAAACATGAGGTCCTGGATTCGATTCCCAGGTCGGGCAAAGTGTTATTGATTTATCTGGATTTATATCAGTAGCAGACCGGAGTCTGGATTTGAGCCCGGTTGATGACAATAGGCTCGCCTTTATTACATAGAACTTTAACAAACGGAATATAGGTGTACCTAGTATAGGTACACCTTTGCCCAACCCTACGGGGAAACAAGGCGTGAAGTATGGAAAAGAAAATTGAAGAGAAATTAATAACAAACCACTCTAGGTTTTGGTGCAAGTATTTATCAAAAATGTACACAATAATCTAAATTTATTTAACTCCAGCGAAAATGTATTCTGTCTAGACACCTTAGTAACAATTTTTTGTCTGAAACTATTATAATAAGATGAAATGTCTTCTCTATTTCAGAAGAAACCTTCTCCCAGCCATTGAAAAGTATCAGCCATTAAATGAAAACTAATTTAATGTTAAATTAGCTGTGGCGATAGTAATTCATAATTCCTCAAACTAGAACTACCCTCCAACTATCTGCCCTCCAATCTACGATTACTCAATAAGGAAGCTATAAACGATATATACATACATTTATATACATAGAACCCCGTAAGGAAGGTAAACAGAGAGCAAATACTCCTATTTACTTTCATAAAGATAACAAAAAGAACATTTTATTCGGTAAACTATTCTAGATAAACACAAATAAGTGGATGGGGTTGCCACCCTTTTTGGGGGATGTTAAAGAATTTCCCTGAGGGTAGGTAGAAATAATTAATCGTGTGTCAGTTTGTGTAGAGAAATGTACTGACCTGACTGAAATATTAAGTGTCTAGGACCCCGAAGTGAAAGCATTATCCATAAGATCACTGGTAACGTGAAAAAAAGGTTTTATTAATACTAGTATATTTTTAATTTTGAACACCTTTTAACTTGTTATACATTATAGATTTACTTCAATTTATTTATTTCAATGAAATAAAATATTAATTATAAAATAAAATTATAAAATCATAAATCATAATTATTGTTAACATATACGAGATAATATAAGATCTCTGCAGAAACGATTGAATATAGCAAGTTTTATAAGAACCAGGAATAATATGTAAAATAATATTTTTAAACAATTTTTGAATGCAACGTTATGAATCAGTAATAAATCTCGGGACGCGCGGGCTTTAGTTGTAAGTCTGCAAGTTTGTTCCTGGGCGTCCGAATCATAATATGGTAATTGGAACCTAATACAGAAAAGGACATTGCTCTGCGTCCATACATTGTTGGCCCTGGACCCAAGAGCATCGGATAATTATGTATTGTGTTCTCTATCATTTGGAGACTCCTAGAAGATCTTGTTTTTATAGCGGACTAGCTGCAGAAAAGATATATTTCAAAAATAGTATCAGATTTTGAGGTTATAATCTAACCATAACAACGAATATTAAATGTAGGTACCCACCATAATTTTTCATAGCTTTGAGTAATTTTTAAGAAACTGAAAAGTAATATCATAATACCTACCTAGATAATGCTTTAATGCCTAGGCATGGCTTTTTGGCCTTTGTGCCATTGGTAACAATGACACGTTCACCGGCAAAACTAGGGATGTAATACGACACCATTAATCGATTTTTCGATTATGATTTACTGTGGTCTTAAATTATTACAGTCTGTTACATCTACTTTGTCATATAAACATTACAAGTATGTATGACAATGGTTTATTTTATATATAACAACACTCTTCTATACTGGTAATAATAATATATAATAACATCTGTATCTAGTTTGCAATATTGTTTTTTAAATAAAACATTAGGTAATTGTGATGTGTTTAGTAAAAATAAGTATTTTTTTCGTTTAATGAACCGCAAAAGGAGCGTTATTTTTGTATTAATTGTCGTAAATAATGAATTAGTTTGAATGATTGTATAGAAATAAAGAAGTTTTGATTATTGTATAATATTATTCTTACTACCTATTTAAATTGGAGTATGACTGCATTCATAAAGTATTTTATTAGGTTTTTAAAACTACACTTTAGAAAAAAAAACACAATCGATCGATTATAATTGATCGGACATCCCTATTTCACTTTTGACACGACATAAGTAGGTGAAGATGGCGATGTAATGTTATTAGTCGCATTAAATTCTATTAAAAATACATTTTGGAATACAGCTAGTCCGTGATACAGAAGTATTTGCAACTTATATAATAAAATAGGCGATTAATTATCGTATATTCTAAAACTGTTCATTGCACAGGGCCATTTTGAACATTGTCTTTTGTCGAAGAAAGAAAAAAAGGTGCTGGCGACCTGGACGCGCGACGCCGCGGCGCTGCAGTACCCTAGGCCACACGTCTGCGCTAGCCGTCAAGGCCACGTCCGTCGTCTAAAGTGTCATGTGTGTCAGACAATTTTTTCTATATTCGTTTTATTTGACATTTTAAATCTGTGTAAATAGTCTTATTTAAGTGTATTTTGTTTAGTGTAAATTGTTTTTCTTTTAGGTAAGTCTTTTTATTATTTAATTTATGTTAAATGCCGGCTGTAGCGATGCCGGAAATAGTGCTACTCAACCTACCACATCGCTCGCTGTGCAGGTGAGATGTCCCCATTGCTCCCAGCCACGCTTCTTCAAAGGCGAACGGGGGCTACGGATACACTATGGCAAGGCTCACAAACCTCATAGTGTACCTTTGTACCCCCCAGCCACATACCCAACATCTCTGAGCCCAACATTAACAACTTCAGGCCAAAATTTGTGGAAAACGTTAGCCAAATTCAAAAATTCGACCCCGGTCTTAAAGAGAGTTCCCCGTGGCGCGAGACGGTCTGTTGCATTAAGTTTAGCACAATGTATCCGTCTAGCGACCCAAGAGAACTCACTAAGTGCCTGGGAGCAACTACTCACCTTCCCTTATAGGATTCTGCACGTTCAAAAAGATTCGTCAACTAAAAGAACTTTAACAAACCAAATCAAAGATAATTGCAATAATTCGGCCCTTATTTTAGATCCCAAATTACCTGCATTCAATAACCTGTCTCATAAAGGCATATGTTCACACGTGGAATCCAAATTAAGTGAAGGTGACATCAGGGGAGCGGCCAGGATACTGTTCAGCAGCGATGTGGTGGCGCCTTACTCACCAGAAACACTAACAGCTCTGGAGAGCAAACATCCGGCGCCTGCGGATGGTCTCACCTTCCCCGACCCCCCAGACCTAAATTCAACCTTTTTGAACGTTTCGGCCACCCAGTTGATTGCAGCCGTGAACTCCTTCAGAAGTGGTTCCGCTGGCGGCCTCGACGGCCTGACTCCACAACATTTAAAGGATCTTTTGAGTTCAGGCGCCGGGGAAGCTGGTGAGTCGCTTTTGAAGGAGCTTACGGCCCTGATCAACCTCATGCTCACCGGCGGTGTGAACGATGCCGTCATCGATGTCCTATACGGTGCCAACCTTTGTGCCCTCCGAAAGAAGGATGGTGGCATTCGTCCCATCGCCGTTGGGTGCACATACAGACGTACGGCAGCCAAAATATGTTGTAAGTTGTACAGCGAAAAACTTACAACTCAGTTTCAGCCCCTGCAGTTAGGTTTTGGCTCGAGAGGGGGCTGTGAGGCTGCCGTACATGCACTTTCCACCTTTTTAAACTGTCACAAAGGTGAGGTCATCCTCAAGGTTGACGTTAAAAACGCCTTTAACTCTGTGAACAGGGACACTTTGTTGGCTGAAGTCAAAAAAGAACTACCCGAAATTTATGGTTTTATATGGCAATGTTACAGGTACCCCCAAATTATTCTACAAGGACAATGTTTTAGAATCTGCAGTAGGATGCCAACAGGGTGACCCTCTCGGGCCTGTCATTTTCAGCTTAGCTATTCATCCCATTATCCAGAAACTAAATTCAAAATTTAACGTTTGGTATCTAGATGATGGAACGCTAGGAGGTGATGTAGACACCGTTTTGAAAGACCTACAACTCCTTAAACAACAATTTAAATCCATTGGCCTGGACCTTAACCCATCAAAATGTGAAATTTATCTCTCTGACGTCACCGACAGACAATTGACCTTAGAAAAATTTAATGAAATAGCCCCACATATCAAAATTCTAGAAAAAAGTTCACTGCACCTCCTAGGTTCCCCAATTTTGGAAGACAGTTTTTCTCAATTCATCGACGATAAAATTAAAAATTTCAACGATATTTCGGAAAGACTCTCTAAAATAAATTTACACTCGGCATTCACCCTGATTAGATACTGTTGTTTTGGCCCAAATTTTATATATTTTCTACGTTCTTCCCCTTTATGGAAGTATCCACAGCTCTTGGACAAAATTGACCAAATTATTCGCAGCTCATTATCATCCATTTTAAATGTGGCTTTGGACGACCGAGCGTGGCTTCAAGCCACACTACCCATCCGGTTTGGAGGCCTCGGCGTCCGTAAAATTACTAGTATCAGCTTACCGGCTTTCCTGTCCTCTGTCCACAGCACCGAAAAGTTGGCTGGGAAAATTTTAGCCCCTTGCCTGGTTGACTCTGAAGTGCCGTGCTTGACCGATGCGGTGAATGCCTGGAAAATGGCTTGCCCGGATACAGATCTGCCCGTGAACCCATCTTCCCAGAGACAGTGGGATGAGCCGCTCTGCAGGTTGGTACGGAATAAACTAATTAATACGTCCACCAATACTGCTGAGCTTGCTCGCCTTCTGGCTGTGGGTGAGTGGGAGTCGGGCCTCTGGCTGCAGGCACTACCGTCACCCAACATAGGCACCATGCTGAGTGACTCGACCTTCCGGCTCGCTACTTGCCTGCGTCTTGGCGCCCCTTGCGTGGCTCTGCATCGCTGCCAATGCGGTGAAGTTGTTGACCGCCTCGGACACCATGGCTTATCCTGCAGTAGGAGCGCAGGCCGAATAGCACGGCACGCCAGCATCAATGACATCATCCGTCGTGCTCTTGTCACCGCCGGGGTGCCAGCTGTTTTAGAACCCTATGGCTTGGCACGCGACGATGGGAAGAGACCAGACGGAATGTCCATAATGCCTTGGAAGTTAGGTCGGCCTTTGGTGTGGGATGCAACATGTGTCGACACCCTTGCGCCATCCCATCTTTCTAGTACGGCGAATTGTGCTGGGGCGGCTGCTGCAGGTGCGGAAAACCTCAAACGGCGCAAATATTCCAATCTTACTGGAACCTATATATTCGAGCCGTTTGGGGTTGAAACTCTAGGGCCATGGGGTCCGAGTGCCCACTTACTTTTCCGAGATATTTCCAAGCGGTTGGTTGACTCTTCACGTGACCAAAGGGCTGGCCTATATTTCGGCCAAAGAATCAGCATTGCCATACAACGTGGCAATGCTGCCAGCCTTTTGGGCACTCTTCCCGTTGACAACGATGCGGACTTATTTTTTGATGCATTATGATTATTTTCTTTTTTATATACCTGTACATAATAATAGCTTTGCTTTGTGTTTATCAAATTAGACTGAACTTTAGTATAGGATATAATAATTATAGATTTACTTGAGAACATTACATTACAAACTCAAATAACCAACTAGTATAGTATTTTAATTCGTAGCGTCGTGGACGATAGGCTTAAAATGTTTTAGTTTAATTTAATATCGTTTGCTATCAAAAATGGTGATAATGATGGTATGATGATAATGTTTATGTTTAAAAAGGCATACATATGTTATAATTGCATTTTATTTCCGGAAAGCTACCGCAACCCGTCTGTTTATATAGTTTGGTACGATTGTAAACGGAAATATAAAAAGTAAACAGGTAATATTTGCTGAGTGAAAACAAATCATTTTAATCAATTCGTTTTCAGTTAAAATGAACTTACTTTTTGGGTATTTTCAAATATGGCAACATTAATAGCAATAAAAAAACTGCGTACAAAAAGACCACTTCATTAACAAAATACATGTCACCCTCAATATCACTCTGTTACACCACCTACCATTATCCACGCTCGCTACTCATAAACCATAGAATTAACATCGTTACGCGTTAAAGAAAGTCACCCCTTAAAACCTAAATCAACCCTTGGAATTTCACGCAAATTAAAGTTTTAGAGAGAACAAATTATCAGCCCCCAGGGGTGCAAACAAACAGGCATAAAGTATAACGAACCATTATAATTGAAATTCAACTTGGGGACATTAATTTTTAGCTGGTGATAAAGTAGAATTGCATAGACAATTTCTGAAGGAGAGAGCAAGTGGGCACAATGATATGTTATTTGAATTATACTACTTTATTTAAATAACAAGATAAGCCAAAAAAAAAACACAAAATGCGTCACGTCTAAAAACACACCAGGTTAACTTGTCCGTGTCGTTTAAATGTCAAGGAAGTGAGTGGGCGCTACGATGTAGCTGTAATACATATTTTTAATAAGAGGCACCTATAAGACTTGTCATCCCATAAAAGCGCAAACAACCTCTAATAAAAAAGTTAAGATTTACTTGTAAAAACATTAAAAATAACTTAGTAGACACTCAATTAATTAGAATCAATTCAAATTTATTCTCAATTTTACCACACCAAACGTAAGAAATCGAATGTTAAACCAATCCACGATACCTATCCTACCAAGTAAAACATAAGAGAACCAATATCTTACAAGTAAATAGTGAATCAGACAACAGATATGCTGTCTCAAAAACAGCAATATCTGTACCTACCAGACAATATAGTCAATGTTTGTACGAATAAGTTGAACATTGTACAAACATATTGAAACATAAACACTGACCGAGACGGTTTATCTCCAGCATCTGTCAACTGTCAGCTGAAAGGTTACCGACTAACATACATACACTAACACTATAGATTGTTAAGGATTATTGAGTGGTGTAAATAACTAGTGGTATAACTGGTCTGCATGAAAAGTTGATGAGAAAAACTCACAAAAACAATATAAATGGGTTTACTTTTAAATAACGTTTACGTAAATGAGGTATGTGTGTTCGATACAAATTAGAAACGCGTGCTGTTTTGTAACACAAATCAAAAAGCACGAAAACGAAATGGGGGACTTTAGTATCAAATACTTGTTATTAGCCAATTTATTACCTGTTTAATTATATCAACTTTTGAAACAACTTTTAACTAGAATAATTTGAACTGCTCAACCAGTTAGGGATAACAATGTTGAAATAGACAAAGTTTATCGCAATAAAACTTTACAAAAACAGCATTAATATTCTAAATACCAAAAACAACAAAGCCAGTTATCAGACTCGCCCTAATCCTGCTCGTATTCATAGCCTCTCCCAGGCGAGAATATACACGTATTCATAGTCCTGACAAGACTAGAATATATTTACTTATTTAACACGATTCATTGTGTAAAGCTGAAATGTAATTTTTACGCGTCAGCGTATCAAATGTTACATCGCTTCATGACTAAACTGTTTGTCTAGGTGGAATAAATACTAGGTCAGGTCTTTATGTGCTTCGTGTTTGCGATAAATCTTGGTGACGAAAACACTGGGTTAGATAAATCTCATAAGTTTATTCGTGTGCGTCTAAATCGTGGCCAAAACAGGTTTGCATGGTACTGTTTTATTGGGCTTTATCTTTTAAGTGATCAATCTTTTTTCCCGCCAATTATCTACGAATTAATGATACCTTAAAGTTTCCAGTAATAGGAGTTTATTACACGGTAAAACTTCATTAAAACCAACGAACTCCATTGAACAAACAGAAATGTTAGTAACTAACAGTTTAATATTTCCTTGAGTTTCCTTCAAAGGAATTTAAAATTTCTTCAGAAGTGTCCAAGTTCAAGACTTTTCCGCTTTAAAGTCTTGACAAAAGGACCAGGAGTCCAGTGCTTCCGACTCCTAGCAACGAGTGATCATCTTCAAAGAAACGTTGTTAAAATGGTCCTAATGGTTACAGTTCTGTATAGTAGGCACTCATCCCGAACTGTTTGTTACTTGTAAGTGGAATTCCTGGACGGATCTTAGTATGGCGCGTTGTGTCGTGTGCCTATTATTTATTATTGTGAAACAGTGTCGCATTGAGAACAATAAGTAACAGAGACTTTATATTCATAATTGTAGTAATTTAATATTTTCCTTGTTCAGAATAACAACAACAATATTGTACATTTTCGGTAAAAATTTCGAGTAAAATATAAAGTTGAGACTGCTATTAAACCAGCTCAGCTGCTGATGATTTTGAATGGTAGCAATCAAGAGTTTAGTCTCAAGTTCGATTCCTTGATCAGAGACAGGTTAAAGTTGTTCATGGTGTAACATAACAAAACATCGCGCCAGTAATTCCCGAAGGGTTAGGCAGAGGTATAACCATAGAATATGACGACACGGTTGGCGCAGTGGTTAAGCGATCGACTGCTGCGCTGCGTGTCGCGGGTTCGATTCCCGCACGGAACAAATATTTGTATGATGTTCAAGTAGTTGTTCTGGTTCTGGCTGTTTGTGTATGTGAGTTTAAATGTTTGTAAACGCACCCACGATACAGGAGCAATAAAATTCCTAGTGTGGGGCAACGTTTTCTAAAAAAAAAAAATCTATCGAAATTCTCAGTGGAGGTCCTAGTCCGGTTTAATTGCAGAAACCTCGAAACATGAAACTGAATATCAATACAATATTGTACTGGCTGCTGTTTTACACTCACGCCACGGTAACAAACTAAAGAATGATTTAGTACTAGTACAGGCTAGCAAACCAACATTCTTGTAATTATTATACACTAGCTTTTGCCAGCGGCTTCGCCCGCGTGGAGGTCTGTGGATACATATAAACCACCCTTTTGAATCACTCTGTCTATTGACGAAATCGGCGTTAAAATCCGTTGTGTAGTTTAAAACATCTAAGCGTACAGACACGCTTAGCGACTTTGTTTTATACTATCTTTTTTTTTTTTTAAACTTTGCCCCACACTAGGAATTTCTCCTGTATTGTGGGTGCGTTTACAAACATTTAAACTCACGTACACAAACAGCCAGACCCGGAACAATTACTTGTAGGTCATACAAATATTTGTTCCGTGTGGGAATCGAACCCGCGACACGCAGCGCAGCAGTCGATCGCTTAACCACTGCGCCAACCGAGAAAAAGATTTATTACAATTTAGGTGGGTAGGTAGACGTTATTGTGCAAATCATCATATTTGTGACATTAAGGGTGTACGTATGAGGGTCTGCCATAGTATGTACTTCGTTCGTTTTGGTTTATTTTGACGGAAGTGTGTCTGTAAATTACGTAGTTTTAATTGTTTTTGTGATAAAAAAAATATATATTTAAAATAACAGAAAACGATTCTGGACAATCAATCAATCAATCAATCAATCATTTATTTTGTTAAACATAGGTATGGTTACAGTTATAATTTTAAAAAATGCACAACAAACAAACAACAAACACAAACACACACAAACACAAACGCATTACAAACTACTTTCATGATGTGGATCAATTCAGATAAACATTGTGTTTTCCTAGTCCATGTCTATGTATAGTATTAACGTCTGGCCGGTCTGACCAACCACAGTCGTCCTAAATGGGTTCTGGCCTAAGTGAAATATTTGAACAACTAACTAAACATTCCTAGCTTTCATTTTACAAAGCGTTTCAAATGTTCACTTATTCTTATGCCCATGCACCACTTACATAATATGTTATACGTATATGTTAAAAGAAGCCAGTACAAAAAAATACCTGTACGGTATTTTTACAAATTTATTGGGTATGCAGGATAAGAAATTGAGATAGGGCTACAAGACGTATTACTTACCACTTACAATTACTTTTTAAACATCCAAAAAAGAGGACGTTCACCATGTGTATTTTTATCAGTTGTTGAAAAACACAGTCTGTCTGTTTAAGAAATGGTCAAATCGATTTGCCTACTTAACCTAACACAACCTATAATCTATAGACATAGTCATTAAATTAATCACAGGGCCAAACTGAAGAATAATAAGTATACCTATGTCAATGTTATAAACATAAGCCATCGGTAAGTTATAGCTTCGTTTCAAGCTGTTACGTACCGTTCTCTTTCAGATAGATATTACCTACCGCAATCAATCTTAGGAATTGTGGATAGTTTTTCGCCCCCACAACTGGTACCTACGCAAGCATTTGTGTGTAGGAGAAAGGGTTTGATTTGATTAAGTTGCGAGCTTGCTTCTCGCCTATTCGCTGAAGCAATCCCATTGGTCAACGACAGGCGACAGTGGCGCCGCGCTGCCGCGTGGTTTTTGACTTGAACTGATCACGAACTAAAAATGTGCTCCGAGTACAACAGCTACAATAGCACCATTTTTTTTTTTGGGTTTGAAACCATTATATAACTTCTCCCGCTCTAGATGGAACAGGAGGGCATGTCAGAGTTTTACTGACTAAAACCCACCCGTGTTCCCTCAGTTGCCAGTGTGCCAGGGGCCACGGTATCTCTTTCGAACAACCCGCACCCCTGGACCTACATTTTGTTGACAAACACTTTATGTCCTCCCTAGAAATGGCCACAATAAAGGAATAGAAATGCTCTTCTATTTACAACTGTTGTTATTTTGTATTTTGAAACATAAATCATAAGCATGCTATCATGTCTCTTCACACAAAAGTTTATCCAAGTACTTCCCTTCCACATCCAACAACTAAATCGGTAACAATAAACAAAACAAAATTAATGCACAGCCCATAATTATAATGCGGTACGCAAGTGAAGCTTCAGGGTGCTTGAATATTCATCAGATCATTATCATAAGCAAATACCCCCGGGTTTGGTGCCTGTTTTCCTGTACCCCAGTGTACCCTCTATAGGAAAAATATTTCGAGGGCAGGGTCGCGGTATTAAGGGTGTTTATACCGGTATTGAGGAAGATTTTGCTGATTAGTAATGCTTAATGAACCGTCAATAAGAAATGCACAAGGGTTTTTTGCATAAATGTTTAAGTGTTCATGAATATTACATTTTCTAGTGGTGGGTGGCGAGACTTAGTAGAGGTCAACGTCCGTCAGTGGCGATTGGCGTTATCTTGATGTCACGACAAAAGTATTCTAATTGAGTCGAGTTAGCTATTTTGGGATAATTACGTTAACGTTACGTTTACGTTTTTAATTACAGTATAATAATATGGTAGAATATAATGCTATATTTTGAAAACCAACTGCTGTTTATGCATAAACAAATCTGTAGCGTCAAACAAAAACGTATAGAAAAAAAAAACTTAATATTGTTTATCCAAAAATAATGATGACAAAAATATATTCAAGCATGCTTAAAAAACTCTAAAATCTCGAAAGCGTAGTTTACCGCTAAAATACTGGATCGAGCAGACGAGCAGACGAGCTGGCTCAGCGGTCTACCTCAACAATAATTATGCACGAACCGCCGACACCAGACTTATTCCTTTATATTTATTCACCAAAACGAACAGCACCACTTCAGAAATATTGCTTAACTCTCTCCACTAAGATGTTGTAATAATTTCTTGTGCTACGAGGGCCGACCAGGCGTTAATTTAAATATTTTTGACAAAATTAAAAAGGCGAATGTAATTTATTTACCAATAGAAATAAATTAGAACCGCCGTTTTTAGCTTTTAGCAATATTTGAATTACAATAAAATATCACTAAACTATTGTACACTAATGTACTTAGTTGTGCGAATTGGAATGATAAAAACTACAGCTAATTGAAATTCATTGAAGGAATTGTGTCCAATCTTCTGTAAAATAATTTCATTCAACCAGTGTTTCTACTTGATACAAATATTTTGTTAACTAAACTTGAATAGCAACAATAATAATTATAGAATCACCCTTTCAATCAAACAAAGTCTTCAGTCAACACTTATTTAGTAGGTATTAACCAACATGAATTTGGTAACTAAAAACCTAGCTATACCAAAATATATCCTCGCCCTTTGCAGCCTCTACCACATCCTTTCTTTCCTCCGCCGCAGTCGGGAGCGGAAGGAGCGGAGCAAGCCGAGCGAGCGGAAAGCGACCGTCGCGCAATTATCGCGACAATTAGTCGCAGTCACGGCGCGGCGCAGTTATTACACGACCTCACGCTTAATTGCAACAGGAATCGCGAAGATACAAGATAAATGTAAGGGTTTCGAGAATTTCAAAAACAATTTGGCGGCCACACTTACAGACAACAAGAACCAAATCTTTAGCATTTATGTTACAGAACAATAGAAAATCATCTTACTTTGCTTGCAAAGCTCACGCAGCAATGTCACACACATATACACACGCACACGTTTTTAAATGAGCATGGCATTTACTTCTATATTTCTCTAGTTTATTTATGTCAGTCCAAATTTAATTACAATATTACAAGAATTCCTAGTCTATGAACCAGATTTTCAACTCAATTCAACATGGAGTGGGCCATAAATAAAACATTAGTAATATCAAAACAGCTAGATGGAAGCTAGTCGTAACTCACAGTCCTTTGACCAGCTGACCGCGTAACTGGCGATCTTAGGATATTGACTTGCAATATTGAGAACAAACTGCTACAGAAGTCAGAACAGTGCTCGCCACAAGAAAGCAATATTAAAGGATGTTTGATAGATTCTAGTGGAACTGTGTGGCTACTTGCAATGCTGTGGCTTACTGAAATTTTGGGTAATCTTGTTTGAGATTTAATTCACATGTGGCGATACATGTAGGTGTAATATTGCACATTGACCAGAGTTTTATAGAATATATGTGCTGGACAGAATCTATTCAGTATAGTTTTTGTGTGAATCTGTACATACATCCAGGCAAAGAGACATACGGATAAAACATTCTTTAATCTATAATTTCAGTATCGGTATCGTTCTCAATATCCCAGAACAATTTTCCTAACCTTCGATACGATTTAATATGTATACGTATAGAAATAAAAGATGTACTTATTAGACACTTTACAAGAAAATCGTTTTTGATTGTTGCATAAGTAATTGTAAGGTATTTATGCTTGTTACTACCACCCGAGTTCCCGGGGCTCGGCCCGTTACCCTCCGGCAATTCGTCTTATGTTTGTGAGCTGTTTTCAATCATAGATCGTGCCGTTATGAGAGAAAAACATTTGGTAATGATATTTGTGTTTAGTTAAAATGTTACAACGATATAAAAATATAACAGCAATTTCGAGAAATCCATAAAATCATGGGAAATGTCTAATTTTCCATTTTCTTTTGTGACAAGTTTGATGGAACCCCGCTTTGTAAAATCCTTGACGGTTTGTTTGGTGTTTTGCACAGGTTATTATAAGTGTTGACTTTCCACAGGATCAGAAATAGAGCTAAATAAAGCTAGGTGGAAGTCAGTTTCTACATGTTATATTTCAAACGGTTAAATTAAAGTATTCCTTCACCTAAAACAATGTACAACGGATTGTAACATTGTGTTGTATTGTCTAGACCCAAGTTACCGACATCGCGGAAATGGTGGTAACCGCAACAATTTAAAACTTTCTCATATTTTGAACATTTACCTTCATTTGAAAGTTTTATGGACAACTTGTAAATAGTTGTAACTTTGAATTGAATATTTACAAATAGCTTCACAAGGCGCGTTGAATTCATCATTTATGGTACGCACCTACCAATTGTTTTAATGAAGTAACTAGGTAGTTAAACTTATGAGTATATGTATGTAGATGAAACCTGTACCTACACCGGTCCGACAAGTTTCTTGAAAGATCTCTTAAACCAACCGTATTCATAATGTAGGTGCCTATTTCGGGTATTTGTTCTCATCGACATTTTTGCATTAAAATTTCAGCCACCCACGTAATTTTTCGGACACCTCATCTTTCCACGAGGTAAATAATACCTGTATAAAATAAAACTTACACAGAATTGTAATTCTAAAATTCATGTATTTAATGTAGGTATCCGTAGGAACCTTTCATGGCAAATAGGTATCAAACACGGTACATTATGTACTTACAGAAGAAGATAGTGCTAGAAACTAAACTTACCGTTCTGTTGCCCAGGTTCCGCACCCGGCAGCTGAGGTAGGCGGACTTGCCAACCAGCGCGGTGACGTTGCGTGGAGTAGCCGCGTCGAATGACGGCGCCAGGCGTGCGCCGGCGCTTCCCGCCGGCAAAGAGTTCACCGACCCTGCCCCGCCCGCGACGTCGCATGCACCTGGGTAGAAAAATGACGTGGTTAAGTTTCAGGATCTAATGGAAAGACAGCAAGACCTCAATAACATAACAAACTTTCAATCACAATCCGAAGGATTTTGAAGGAAATTGCTAATTCACTGCTTCTTAATGATTAACACAATCACCTGGCTGGGTGTGATCCTCGCTGAACAGAAATTATACAAAGTGTTCATCCAAACCTCTAAAATATTTAAATGGAAGACGCGTGTCAACACAATAACTAACACCCACGTCAAGTGTCTGAAGACAGTAAAGTATTCAAACTTGTGTATAGTAAAGGTGCGAAAATTCTAAGTAACTTTCCGGTATTTTTGGAATCCGGTACCATTGGCCTTGGTGTGACACCGGTACCAGAGTATTTCTCATCAGTATCGACACAAAAGGTATCAAAACTGGTACCAAACAAATATTTCCGTAACTTAAAGTCAGAAATCAGATACCTTTGGTACCGGTACCAGGTGTGTACCGGTACCCAGATAACTAAATGGCAAGAGCCGCTAAGTACCGGTACTTTTGGTATCCGTTACAAGCCCTGCTTGCAAGTGATAAGGCACTGAAATTGATCAAATGAATTTGAGATAGACAGTCTTCAAGTTCCTAAGTATAAAAAACTACTTTGAAGACAAAAAAAAACAAGATTTTACCGTCCTTTTTATGTGCACTCCTGAAAAATATATTACAGTATGAAATATATCTATCAAAATCTAAAGATACAGTTTTAGATAAAACCAATGTAACACGATCGAAATAACCATGTTATTCATATGCTATCACCATAGAAACACGTGTAACATCATCATAAATCCATCCAGCATCCGTAAAGTTTATGAGCGAATAAAATCCGTGCTCGTCTCTATTGTGACAAGAGTATTTGTGTGAGACAAAGATGGCGGCCCATTGTAGTGAGCATTAATTAAACTATGTGGAGACGGTATGCCTTTGTTCAAACTTGATTTTTCTCCTAAGGAAGAAGAAAAATAATATTGTGGGATTTGTTTTTTCAATGTATAATTATGGTCTTTGAGTATTGATTTTTTTAGCATAATTAGGTTAACTGAGAGTATTGGAACGAAGTTCTTTATCTTTTAAAATAAGACCTAATAAACTGTAACATTTTCACCGCCATCGCACCACGTCCCTGTTTTTCTTGCACAACGATGATAAGGTGTTATGACTAATCATAATATAATATACCTGCAAAATTTCGTAATTATTTCCTACTAGCTGTGCGCGCGACTTCGTTCACATGCATATTTTATTTCATGGGTTAATTTTTTTGTGTGGACCCCTTATTCTTATTCTAAAATAAAAGCAAGCATAAAAGCCTATGTTACTCCTTGTAACACCAGCCATCTTATGGAAGAAATCCTGTAAAAACCAATGCAGCCGAATCGGAGATTAGGCGGAACAAAAAGACAGACAGACAGAAAAAATAGTTTTTGTTTTGTTAGAAGTACCGTATAATTATACTTTCAAGAGCATTTAGTAAAAAGCTGTTATTTTGACATTACAAACAGACCGTCCAATTTTATTTATTTGTACGTATTTGTATTCAATACTTTTGGTTAGTTCCTCCATCATCTGTCTCGCCTTTTCCCAACCATGTTCGGGTCGGCTTCCAGTCCAACAGGATACAGCTAAATACCAGTATTTTACATGGAGCGACTGCCTATCTGACTTCCACAACCCAGTTACTGGGTAACACAAGACCATTTGGTAAGACTGGTTGTCAGACTGTCGGGCTTCTGATAACCCGTTACGACTGTCTTTATCCAGGTATGACAGCCGGGACCAACAGCTTAATGTGCTTTTCGAGACATTCAGAGTTCTTGGTATGTAAGGATCTCTCATACTCATCCACGGACCCACCGCGGTAAGCATAGCTTAACCTAATCGATCGACCCTGTGTGGCTGTTATTACCTAGCCCCCAGCCCCCGTACCCAAGCCCGGCTAGTTACTATGTACTACAAACAAGTGTGAGGCAACCGCTCTTAGTTATTCCAGACGGTCTAATGAGAACAAAAGGTTCTAAAATTAAATCAAGGTCTTCTATTTAGGCAACCCATTGTGGGTGTTTAAAATTCTTTACATCTACTGTTAAATATTAAGCTTCACTTCATAGAAAGTTATAAAATATAATACATTTTAACTCTGCCTATGAGAATATTATATCAAAGCAACTAAGATTACTAATCTTTCCTATTAAGGGTAAACTATAAACTTTCCTAAGTGATTCTTTGTCTGGCTGAAATTGCTTTTAGCGATTATACCGCTTTTTGCACCGTTCATCTCCTTTATGTAAATTCCCAGTGAACCTACTTTATTTCAGTGTACTATAAAGTACAGCTCATGAAAGAGAGGCGCGAGATGGTCCTGCAGTATTCAGACGATACGCTCGCGTACCGGCAGCTTAATAGACAGATCTGTAAGTCCTTGAAAAGCGACCTCCACCGCTTTAATACAGTACGTATTAAAGACGTGATTGAGCGGAATAAAGGTTCTAAGGTCTTTGCTAGGGATCTGTCTATTGGGCAGAGTCAGCTTACGAAACTGAAGATCGATGAAGGCAGGATCGTATCCACCAAGCCTGAGCTGTTGAGACAGATTGAGAGGTTCTATGGACAGCTATACACGTCAACAAGAAACCCCGTTACGAACCTGGCAAACGACCCAAGAGCTAGATTGACCCGACACTATACTGAAGATATCCCGGACGTCAGCTTGTACGAGATTAGGATGGCTCTGAAGTAGCTCAAAAACAACAAGGCGCCGGGTGATGACGGAATTACGGCTGAACTCCTAAAGGGTAAACACGTTCTTAAGGCCCTCCAGAAGCTGTTTTATTCTGTCATACTCGAGGGCAAAACGCCACAGGCATGGAACAAAGGTTTGGTGGTACTTTTCTTTAAGAAGGGTGACAATGCCCTTCTTAAGAATTATAGGCCCATCTTACTTCTGAGCCATGTCTACAAGCTGTTCTCCAGAGTCATCACGAACCGTCTAGTGCGCAGGTTTGACGACTTCCAGTCTCCCGAACAAGCCAGGTTCCGTAAAAGCTTTATTTAGCACAGTGGACCCCATACATACGCTGCGGCTAGTTATATAGAAGATCGAAGAGTATAACCTGCCTCTGTGCTTAGCGTTTGTAGACCAGGAAAAAGCCTTTGATTCGATCGAGACATAGGCTGTACTGCAGTCCTTCCAACGGTGCCAGTTCGACTATCGGTACATCGAGGTGTTGAAGAGTCTGTACAAAAACGCCACTATGTCAGTCCGACTCCAGGTCCAAACCTCAAAACCTATCCTTCTGCAGTGAGGTGTTAGACAGGGAGACGTTATCTATCCAAAATCTTCACCGCTGCACTGGAGGATGTCTTCAAGGTTCTGGACTGGAATGGGGCTAGCATCAACATCAATGGCGACTACATTACTCACCTTCGGTTTGCCGATGATATAGTTGTCATGGCTGAGACCATGGAGGACCTCAGTATAATGCTCGATGACCTCGATGACCTTCCGAAAGAGTGGGTCTTAAAATGAACATGGACAAGACAAAGGTCATGTCCAATGCCCAAGTAACACCCACTCTCATAACGGTCGGAGGCGCTGCACTCGAAGTTGTGAACGAGTACGTTTACCTAGGACAAACTGTCCAGTTAGGTAGGTCCAACTTCGAGAAAAAGGTCAATCGTCGAATCCGACTCGGCTGGGCAGCGTTAAGGAAGCTACGCAATATCTTCTCGTCCCACATACTGCAGTGTCTCAAGACAAAAGTCTTTGACCAGTGTGTGTTGCCAGTGATGACATATGGAACCGAAACGTGGTCGCTCACAATGGGCCTCATAAGAAGGCTTAAAGTTACCCAAAGGGTAATGGAGAGGGCTATGTTTGGAGTTTCCCTGCGTGATCGAATCAGGAATGAAAAGATCCGCAGGAGAACCAAGGTAACCGACATAGCCCGAAGAATTGCCAAACTTAAGGGGCAGTGGGCAGGGCACATTACTCGCACAATATATGGCCGATGGGGCCGAAAAGTTTTGGAGTGGTGACCGCGCACCGGAAGACGTAAAGTTGGAAGACCTTCCACAAGGTGAACATATGATCTTGTGAGGGCCACAGAAGTCCGCTGGATGCGAGAAGCACAGAACCGGTCAAAGTGGCGGAGCTTGAGGGAGGCCTATGTCCGGCAGTGGACGTATTTCGGCTGAAATGATGATGAAGATGATGATGACTATAGAGTATCTAGCGTATATTATTGAAAACCACCATTCAACAGTCTGTCTACGAAATTGGCTTCAAATTATAACAAGGGAGCAATACCCTTAGAGACGTATAACAAGCACAGATATTGTCAGTTCAGCTAAGCATCGTTATGCATCGGAGACTGGAACGGGCACGGATGTCAACGAGGAAATCATTCCGCTTAGCTCTGCGCCGCGCCGACTAAATACTTGATTGATGCGCACACTAACCTAGCTATTTGAATTCCACAGGGTACATGGAGACAGAAGGCTCACGTTTATTCTTATTCTTCTGTCAACCTTAGATGTACGAGAATAGCTGACAAATACTTATGTGAAAAGCACAATTGTGCCAAAAAGCCCAAAAGTGAGCAAAGTTAAAATTGAACACATTTTATGACATCATACTCGTACTTTTTACCCGACTGTGCGACGTAAAGGAGAGTAATGTGTTCATCAGCCTATTTTTGTATGTTTGTTCCTTTGTGAGTGCCAGTCTCGTGACTGCTACAGAGCAAACGCGTTGGCCGATTTTGATGATTCTTACGTCAATCGATTTGTCTTAATCTTGTGAGTGTCACTAAAGACATGACAGTAATCAAAGTTTTATGTGGCGAAATGGAAGTCGACGATATGTCAAGTGGGGATTAATTTGAATAAAATATGTCAATGAAAATCATATTCAGGGTATCCAAGCATTTTTATTTTTTAATGACCATTCAGGATGTATAACGATTTAAAGATGGTTAGCAACCATTCTCACCTCAATTTTCAAAACGTTTATTAAAATGTTGATATAGTTCTTATATAATCATAATAAGTCTTGTTTTCGTGAAAAATAATTATATTAACAAAATCGCATCTTCTTATATTTTACAATTAAAATCTTTATTGCCTAAGAAGTTTAATAGTCAACCCCATAAAACTAAATTATCTGATTTCCATCTTTTTTAAAGTTCACGATTAACGCAGTCGGTTTAAAAAAAAAAATATTTTATAATCAATAGCATTTAGCCTTTGGCATTAAGTCCGCCTCTGTACATTTCTGTGCGTGAAGTATTAAATAAATAGCATATAAAGTTGTTATGACTTTTCAGAGCAAAGCTCTTTATATTCCGATAAACATTACCACATTATTTAAAATTTGCACCGAGTAGTATTTCTGGGTTCTAATATAAACACAACCATCGGGTAACGGGGAACCGGTGAACAAGACAGTACTTATAACTATGTCTCTAGGCGGAGTGCAACGCTGAACACGACCTAATTGGCTGTGTCCTACAGGCAGGCAGCAATGAACATTTCACATCAAATGGGCCATCTTACAATTTCGTGAAACATTATTCACAGTAATCCTTCTGTTCTTAGTACTCTGAGTGTCGTTATGGAACTGCGTATCCGGGCTAATTCCAGGATAGATCCGGAACTCCGCTGCGGAGTGATTTCCATGATTGATATGCGTTTTAATGTTATTAAGGAGCCTGTATTAATGATCCGTCTAATTATTTAGATTAAATAACATTGTTGTGTTATTGTTGTGAATAAGAGTCTAATGTGCTTAGTTATTTGGTTAGGTAGGCAGTTGATCCGATAGAATTCAATAAAAGTAGAAGTTTAATATCAATTATGTTTTGGTTTGGTTTTTGTTAACTTTGAATCTTTCCTACTTTGGCATAAGAATAAGTCCTTGCATTTTGTTCATGTGATGGCCCAAAGTTAATATTGTGGCGAACAGGCGAACTATTTAATTTTAACTGAAAAATATATATTGGAAATACTACTCAAAAAATGTTTGTATTTGGAAAAATATTTCTGCGCCGTTGACGGCAAGACATAATGTTGATTCTTATTAAAAATATTGACATCTGTACTTTACCTGTGTTTTACAAATAAAACTATTTGAATTTGACTGTTAGCTGGTATGCAGTGGACATACACGCAAGTAATATTTCCCTCCCTGTTCAAATTCAATACACACTATATTTCATTAAAAGTGCGGTTTCAGCCACATAAATATGTATGCGGAGCGCGGTAGTTCCCAATAAATAAATATTAATTAATGGCGTTTTTTCAATGGCCACTAACAAAACCAATCAATCTCAGGACTACACCAAAAAATGGAACACAAACTTAATCAATGAGCCATCAATGGCCGGCCGTGATGGATGTACCCTTAATTAAGCAACAGAATAGATAACAGTAAACGCAAATTCGACAAGCAAGAACATACCTTACCACTCTATAATAAGGCGCACAATAACCGCGAAATAAACGTTGTTTTGACAACAAGCAAGTGGAAACAGTATGCAATGCTAGCAAGCGAATTTCATCTCTATTGTTCGAGTGATAAGAGCTGTTGTTTGTGTGAAATTATTCGGTAAATTCAGGAACAGATTGTGGGCGCAGACCAGCCAATGAGAATGATAAAGTGACCAGTAAACCAGCCGCCGTCAGTGTCAATATTTGCCCAAACAATAGAAACTAATTTGCACCTGTTACTTTACTATTATGGAGAATCATTCGCACGCAGATCTGATTAGATTATAGGACAATATTGCTTTTGTCAGGAATAACTATTCATTGTTTGAACTCATTTCAAAAACTGCTAGACGTAGGTACCAACTGCTAAACAGCCTCGCAACGTCCCAACCAATATACAATTAAATAGGTATTTCAGCAAACACGACACTGACTTAATAATAAACGATCCTTCGCCGTTTGATATGAGGTTCTTGGAAGAAAGGCTATCTTAATCTAATCAAGTTTCTAAATATTTTCACACATTTTTCCAAAAATGTTAACACTAGATTTAGAATAAAATCAAATCAACTCTGAAGACGAAATAGACGAGTGCTTTATTAACAAAGGCCATATGAAACTTCCGTCTACTAAGTATATTATTATATCATACTTAGATATATACCTATAATATTATAAATGTGAAAGTTTAGATGTTTGTTACTCAATCACGTAAAATTGGCTGCACGGATGGATTTGGATGAAATTTGGCACACCGACAACTTGTAACCTGGAATAACATATAGAATACCTTTTATCCCGATCATAGATTCCCGTGGGATATTTTACGGCCTCGAAGCGGGCGAAGCCGCTGGCAAAAGCTAGTTCTTCTATATAAGTTCCGTAAATTCAGTGAACAACATTTCCGGGAACCTGAAGCTCGTCCGAAGCCTTCCCTTTGTTTAACTTTGTAAAGTAATAACATTAATTGATACTGTGAGTTTGTTAATTTACAAGTAAACCTGAAATTATTGGAGCCTGTCCTAAGTCTTCTTTTAGAGAGAAGTTTAATTAATTGCTTATAGAGGAAAGACAAGACAAAGACTTTCATCGGGCTTCATTTATTTTTTCACAAATAAATGAATGAATCCGGGTTGGCAGGTTGTTTATTTTATGTTTTTCCATTGTGAGCATGTTCACGTGCGATATGAATGGGCGACTATAAAGCTGTCAGTATTAGAGAGTAAGGTCGTGCGCACACTACGCGACTGTTTATTCATAGAACGAAAATGTGTTGCTATCGATATATCGGAGCTAATAGCTAAGCTATTGTGTTTACCGTTTTTATTTTTGTTGTGAGTGTGGAGCTTTTAGAAAAACTGTTACTATACTAAGGGTGTGTTATAGGTACCTATAGGTGTGTAAGAACATACTTTAAGGGATTGTTGTATTCATGAAAATTAACAACTTTTACTATGGGACCAATTCCTGAAATCGCGAAGATGTTTATTTTAATTAATCGACTTCTATCATTTCTACCGTTTTATTTATGTACATATGTTCCCAGATTACTCCAAGACGATACTTCCTAGGTGGTCCCATTATCACCAGGTGAGGCTCACAAAATCAAAATCAAAAGCCATTTATTCAAACTAGGCTGAGAATCGGCTCTTTTTGAACGTCAAAATTACATAAGACAGTCCACCCAAAACGCCCGCCCTTCACCACTTCCTAGTGCTTTAGCTGGGAAGAAGAAGTAGAGCAACAAACTCGCCAGCAGCACAGCTGTCTGTTGCTGTGGCTGTATCAGATGATTGCGTCTTGGAGAAATCGAAGAAACTCTTTAAATGATAAAGACACACATGTGAGTGAAAAATAAAAATAAACTTTTTACTAAAAAAACAACCAACTTTAAATGGAAAAGATTATTATTATTAAAAAAATATAGTTGTTTTCCACTTTATAGTGAAAAACCACTATAATTTTTTAATAATAATAATCTTCGGAAATCGGTATCATTGGATTTGAATTTTGGGTTTTTGCCTCCGACTTCCGAAATTAAAGTTATTTTAGTCCTTTAATACTGCGTCGTCCTCGTTTCACCCAACACTCTGTATATGAAAGCAACATTTACAAATACAAATTCAATATTATGTTTACCAATCAATAAAACAGCGTCATTAAATAAAAGAATGGCTCCACACGAATATATGACCATTTACCAAATTCACTTCTGGAGATAAGTGATGTAAATATATTTAAAAGCAATATAAAAACACTGTTACTAAGAAAAGCATATTACTCTGTCACTGAATATTTACAGGATAAACTTATATTATGTTATTCCATACGATATTTTAAATAATGACTGTTTTTATTGTTATAGTCTAGCTTTGTACTTGTGTGTTTGTGCATTTGCATCCCATACGGTAGGATATGGCTAATGGACACTATTGTTTGTAAGACTTTTTCTTTGTCCCCATATTCGCAAATTAATAAATGATTATGATTACATTACTACATCCACAATCTATGATCAAATAGGTCGCTTTGAGAAGCTAAAAGGGTGCTGTCAGCAGGCCTGCCTTTGTTTCCCGTAACCAGACGACCGTTATATTTGCTATGATTTATTATAAAAGTCAAGTCCAGGCAGTAATATCGTCTCAAGGTTTTATCACACCCTTTAGATAACCTTTAGTGAAACAGTTTATTTTGAGCTCTATGTTTATACAGAATTAAATTAGGTAGCAAAACTCCGGCAAACGTGATTGCGGAACAATAAATAAAATATATCTTTTTTTAGGACCAATGGCCGCTGGTGGTGTTATTACATGAAGTGTGAGTTGAGAAAATCTATTTAGATGTAGATGCTCGTCACGTCTGTGAAGTATACACATAGAATACTGATTTTATTAAGTGATATTTCAAGTGACTGCACTACCTGCGGTTGATGACCGCACAAAACTCATCAAGGTAATTTCTTTTTACTTGATCGTGTTGGATCCATCTCGCAAGCGGATTTTGGTTAGCTAATTTATTTAGCCCTGTATGTAGATCCAAACTTCATGTACCTACATAAATGTATAATTGTATACGTATGTATATAATACCAATTAAGTGCCCTGAATAACATGCACATTTCATTGCTGATCTATGTAAATTATTATTAATATGATAACTCAATTAATATAGCTACGTAAATTGGTTGAATTCACAGATATAGATTGAATTCAATGACCTTAATAGTACACATAGTGCTTATAATATTGACAATAGATCCTTTGACAGATAACTTGAAAGGAAATAGAACATAAAACATACTCACACATAGAACTAAACTACAGGGCGGAAGGTAGGTTCTAGGAAGATCATGCTCTCTGCAGATTAATTTTATTAGTAACCGTAGGCACTATCTGCATAGAACTCGTGTCAATACAAACCTTGACTGACACACTGACAATAAGACGTATTTCTAGTGACTCAATTTAATCTATTTGAAGATCTTTAAGTATTTTTTTACCAGATACATATTTATATCGTAGGGAACCGTATTTTTAATTCAGAACGGACCGTTGAAATCAACAAACGTAACTTCCTGAATTATGGGTTTTGAAAAGATGAAAATTTTTGGTTTCCTTAAATTTCCGTAGCTAGGTTAGTAAGTATTTATAGTGAGTAAGTTGTTGAAGTGTCATATTACCAAATAAATAAATGGCAAGGTACAGAAATATATTAAAATTAACTTTTCTAGTATAAAGGTAAATAAAAGCTGAAGAGTTTGTTCGTTTGTTTGTACGCGCTAACTACCAGTCGGACTGCATTTGATGGCCCAATCATGGAGCAAAGTTATTTAACATCACGCTACGACCCTTCGTAGCCGAGCAAAAAGAACTAAAGTCAGAAAGAAAGTTAAGCGAAAACAAAGTAACAGAGCATGAGGGGAGGCGATGCGATGCGACGCGGGGGGTAGAGGAAGAAATTTCGCTCGGAGGAAGTCGCGGGCAGAAGCTTGATTTATCGTATTTAGCAAACTACACCGGGTTAACAATAATCAATAACAGCCCTACTTTGGCTTGATTGCTGAGATTTTCATAACATATTGTGTCCATCCTACTAATCTCACTAATATACTAATACTAATATACTACTAATATCAATATACTACAAATACCAATATACTTCAAATAGTAATATACATGTGAAAGTATGTTTACATGTTTGGATGTCTGTTACTCAATCACATAAAAACGGCTAAATGGATTTGGATGAAATTTAGCAAACAGATACTTTGTAACCTGGATTAACACAGGATACTTTTCATCCCGATCGTACGTTCCCGTGAAATAATTCTCCACCTCCACGCGGGCGAAGTCACTGGCAAAAGCTGCTTGACATATAAAGTCACGGGAAGTGTTTATCGTCGGACGACTTTTTAAATCTAAATTCCTTTTTTAACAGACTTCAATAAGGACGAGGTTCTCAATTCGTCGGAACCTTTTTTTTATGTATGTTCCCCGATTACTCGAAGATGGCAGGACCGATTAGTTTTTTTTTTTTTGTTTGAAAGGGTATACTTCCCAGGTGGTCCCATGATCATCAAGTCAGGATCTGGTGATACGATGCTGGAGAAATAGAGAGAACTCTTCAAATTTTATAGGCGCACGAAGCGATTTAGGTATTTTTTGAAAGAGTACTTTCTCGGAGTGGTGTCATTTCAATTTGGTGAAGATCTGATGAAGAACTTTGGAGATAGGCAACGGAACTCCTCAATAAATGATAGCAAATAGATTGGGATTGTTGAAATCTCATGTCTGTCTATTGCTTACACCAGTTCATAACATAACATCACGCCGGTATGCTGTGAAGGGGTAAGCACATGTCAACCACTAAAAAGTGAAAAAAAAAAAACTTTTTCAAAAAAAAAACAACCGACTTCCAAAAAAACACTACAAAGTGAAAAATAACTTTAATTTCGGAAGGCGGTGACAAAAAATTAAAATACAGCTCCAAAGACACCGACTTCCGAAATTAAAGTTATTTTTCACTTTGTAGTGTTTTTTTGGAAGTCACTTGTTTTTTTTTTTTTAAGTTTTTCATATTTCACAATAGCGTTCCACACAGGGACAACGTAGCAACGAGGAAAATAACACGACTATCAACCAAATATTTGATGATGCAGAAGTCCTGATGTAATGTGGAGTATTGTGTAAGTCTATGTGTCGACTCGAAGGGCAGACCTTGCGGAAACACCCCGGGGATACACCGCTAGATAAAACCTTGCTTCATTGTGTTCGGGTGTAGTTTTTTTCGTAATATTAAAAAATATACTAATGTCTTATTGTTTACCTAATGATGTATGTATTCCTACTTCGTGTGGTTCTTATTGGTAGACATAAATATATTACATATTTTATTATAAGAATTGGTATAATACAAATAGATTCATAAATGTGAGTCTTTTACATAGGTACTTTGATACAAGTGAGAGACAAGCAGCAAAGCTGGGTAAAGCTAAGCAGATGATGACTTTGATAAAATTTCTGTAGCGGAAAGCGATTTAAATTTTAATGGTAGGTATTGAAGCCAAGTTCTTGCTCTTTCAGGTGAATCGACCTCTGATACAAGCATACTTGGGTTGTGGCTTAGTTTGTAGGATTCAATGGCTTGTTGATATCAAAACGAATGATTTCAGGAACTTTCCTTGAATATATACCATATTTACTGATTAAAGGAACACCCCTAACAGACAACCGAAGATCATAACCTCACCTTGCTCATAGCATGACATTGTAATAGTTTACTTGCCTTTATTCGCAGTATTACTATTACTCTCTTACTATAGAGAAACTAGATAAAAGTGTATTATATCCTAATCCAAGTCATGGTCTACCTGTGAGCCCAATTGTATCTAAATCCATTCAGTCGTTAAAGCGTGATAGTAAGATTCATACCAACGCACAAGCCATGCAAACTTTAACATCTCTATCACTACATCTATAATATAAAAATGAATCGCTGAATGTGTTGCTAAGCGCAAATCTCGAGAGCAGCTGAACCGATTTCGCTAATTCTTTTTTTGTTGTGTTTGTTATTGTCAGGAGAAGGTGCTTATGAAAAAAAATGTTGCGCGTAATATTATATTCATATTTAAGACAGGACAACGTCTGTCGGGTCAGCTAGTAGTATTATAAAAGAACGCAATAAACTTTAACATTCGGTTTTCACTAATGGACAGAATGATTCATGATCCCAAAGTTTTACTGTATAATAAATTTAAGATTTTGTGTAAGATGGCAGAAATATGACGATTATTGTTGTAGGTGTCGAAAAAACCATGACGACTATGTGCTTTACTGGCGTGAGCCACATAAATGACTGGAGTTATATAAAAAATCCGTTAAAAAACCCGATAGACCCGGTAGAACGTTTCTGTGGGATATTTTCCGAGATCCACGTGGGCGAAACCGCGAGCAAAAACTAATTTATAATAAAAGTATTTGCACCACTGCTCTCCTATACTCGTATACCACAATCGTCACATTCCTATTAACAAAGAAGCTCTTAAGTCGCATTCAATAAACACCCTCTTTAAAACGATTACTACACATTAGTGAGTCACTTAAGACAAAAGACAGACGCGACTTAACGCGTGAACAACATGGAAATAAAAATAGTTGTCGACTCCTGCGACGCTGATCACGCTTGCAGTCGTCATTAGCACTCATCACCATAGCCCCTGACATTACACGTTACTTTAAGAACGAAACATTTATGGATGGAGATTTGGAACCGGCACGCGGGATGGGAAATGTTTAAATCATTTTATAGTTAGTAGGTAGGTACTGTTATTATGATGCTGCTCATTTATGGTTTAAAATCGAAATTATTAATATCACATTACAAGACGTTTTGAGTGGGTTTGGGTGAATTAAATTCTGCAACACAAGAAGTCTAATCGATTGAATTTATTTATTTAGGCTAGCCAACAATTGTTTACACAATACATTCAAATAATTTCCATAATAGTACGTTTATAAGTGCATCAATTACTTACAGGCTAATACACCATACACCATTTAGGGATTTACATTTACTTAATTATTAGAAAGCCAAAATGGATATTTACAATAAAAGTAATTCAATAGTTAAAATACTGGCAAATATTTACAAGTTTGTTCGCGCGTGCGTTTTGTTCAAAAGATTTCCAGTAAAACCCGCTTCTAAAGACCGTTAATTTCACTGCAATAGGTATTAGTCAGTCTGCTCCGGTCTGTCCCTTGCTGCCTTGTACCAGCGCTACCCTAAGCCGAGGTCCGTACCCCACAGGGGGTGCCCTTAGCGAGCAGTCGCTATAGTTTCAAGTTTTTAAGCCCTGGCTGGTAGCCTTAATTTATTAAGGTTATCACCGGCAAGTCCGGTTAAGTAGCCGAAAACCTAATACGTTGACTTGCGAGAAGTTATTCCAAAAAAAAAACAACCGCATCTTAGTTTGATGCTATCTTTTTTGTTCTCATCATGAGTAGTGAAGATCTTTTCTATTCTGGCAAACAGGTCAAGTAGGCAAGTTTACTCGGATCCTTTTAGTAAACCGGTGAACTGGAAGAACACAAGAGTAAAGGAGACAAAAATACCGTCTACTGTAATGGTCTCCGCCGAGAGGCTAAGCACCGCTTGCTTTTGTCATTAACACTCATCGCCGCGACCCCTGACCCCATGGAGTTATTGTATCATCTGTGAAGTGAGAATAATAGGGATGGCAAGCGGAAACGGATGCGTTTCAACTTACTTGATTGGATGACATGACATATTTAGTTTGTTTGATGCATGATATTAAAACTAATGCGCAAAATTATATTATTAATTATATAAAAACTAGCTATTGCCAGCGGCTTCGCCCACGTTAAACAATTTAAACAAAAACCTTAACAAATTATACACTTAAACCTTCCTCATGAATCACTCTGTCTATTGGGGAAAACCGCATGAAAATCCGTTCAGTATTTTTTGAGTTAATCGTGAACAGACAGACAGACGCGGTGCGGCGGTTGACTTTGTTTCATAACAGGTAGTGTTAGTGATAGTGATGATCAATAACTTATGATCAGTTGATCACTTATGAAGTTTCAGATTGTAATACTTCTTAAAACTCAGTCAAACAATAAACAATTGATTGCTTCACCACGTGCTCACATAACGTCAATTCAAACATAAGTTTAAAGAACATACATTCTAGTTGTTAAGCACTAAAATGCAATAACTTCAGCAACATTATTCCCAGCGCGTCCGCTCCGGCCGCACGCCCGTATATTCCAGCGGTCTGTTTCAGTTTGTGTTGGCAACTCCGGCCAACTAGCTCTGGGTAACTTAAAACTTGAGTATTTGTTGTTTTAGGCGTGATTTATATTTGGGCATCCCCGGCCGAGTCCGCGGGATATTTTTGTTAACCGTTTATCTGTTCAGTGTCTGTGAATGTGTTTACAGTTTGTTGAGTGCCGTAATAAGGGATGAAACACGGATTTGAAATTCTGTAGTGGAGGATTGTGTTTTTAGTTTACATACAATTTAAATGTTTATAAATAGCAGTGAAGGTGTTTATGGTACTGTGCACACCGTTTAGCCTGAGGCAGAATAATATACAGCATTATTCTAATCAAATCTGTATTTTATAAACAACATAATAATAATAAAACAAACTACAGTTTTATTTACTTACATTCTATGTGTAAGTTGAACAATAGGTATTTGAACGATAACTCGCGAATCAGATAACCCGAATATCACGTAAACACGGCCACAATTTTTAGTCAAACTTAATTTTCAAAATCATCCAGCTATCTCAATTTTTATCTCATCGCAGCTCAACCCTTTCGCGCCCTCAATTTAGTGAAATTACACATTTAACGTTAAATTAGCGCGCATCATTACCCGAACACGTATCACGCGGAGGATCCGCGATGCGAGCCACAAAATAAACAAACGCGGGCGACTCATCGATCATTGTCGGGAGAGTGTCGGTCGCAAGCGACTGCGCAATGCGCTGTGCAGCAGAGTGTTTGCGCGCTCTTAAATTAATTAGCCATTTGCATATTTTATTGATATGGGTCAATTTAGAATAAAATATTTTGCTTAGGTACTATATTTTGCAATTTTTTGCCTTGTTCTGTTTTTCATAGCTAGATCTAGAAGGTAATTGTGCTTCAGGCAGTTTGTGGTCATCGTCGTTGCAGCGTCCACTGCTGGACCTATGTCGAAGTCGCGGTGCTTGGAGGCCTATCCTCCAAGCACCGCGACTTCGACCGGTTATGTACTTCTCACAACGTCGCAACGTCCACAAAGCCTTCCAACGTCAACTCTTCCAGCGCCTGCTCCAGCGCGGTCGCTTCAACTGTCCTTTGGATGACCAGAATTCAGTGCCATAAGTCATATCACAGGCAACACGCACTGTTCAAAGACTTTCGTTTAGAGACTGCGGTATGTGGAACAAGAGCATATATTATTGTGTAGCTGCCCAAATGCTGCCCAGTCTAAAACAGAATCGTCCACTTCTTCGAGTGTATAGTCTCCAATCTTCATATGAGTGGGCAGCTTGTTATCTATATAAATAAAAATAAAAGTCCTGACTGATTGATTGACTGACTTATCAACGCCCAACCCAAACCCTTGGACCTGCAAAGCTGAAATTTTGCACAGAGGTTCCCTTTAAAATGTAGACAAGGAATAAGGAAGGATTTTTCGAAATCCAACCCCTAAGGGAGTTAAATAGGGGGTGACAGTTCCGTGCGGGCGAAGCCGCTGGCAAAAGCTAGTTGTACAATAATTAACTTCAATGAGGCACTTATTCAAAACTTATGGAACTAAAGTCTATCATTTGAATGGTAGTTAAGAAGAAAATGTGTATTTCTGCGATTGAACTCCGCGTACCTATGCCCTTGGGAAGCAAGTAGGATACACGCAATAGGTGCACATTAAAATATTGTACCTATATTGTGTCTGTATTATGTCTGTATTGCAGCATTCAAGAGGTGAATAGAACATCCCACTATAGCCAGTACAGTATTGTTCCTTTTATTTCCTTGATTACTAGGTCAACGTTTAAAATTCAGAAATCCATCCCCAGAGACACGATGCTTTTAAAGCATTTTTCGACAGCGAAATACGATGATGAGTTGCAGCCACCCGCCACCACAGATACATGCACTACGTCACAATGCGCCACAAAAATCTCCGCATTCACACGAAAATCTCGCCCAAACAGTAAGCAGTAAACTCATTCCACACACACAGGTAAATATTAGTTATAGGATAATAAATTTAAGCGCGGCCACAGTTTCGCTTTAATATCCTGCTATGCGGATGCGGAGATGACGCCCCCCACTCCCCCTTAATTTGAGAAGTCTGCAATCTCCGAATAGTTGGTGTTGCCTGGTGTGCGGTGTGCAAGAGCGGAGATCGCTGTAATCTCGTGTTGGGACTTGAGAACTTGTGATTGTATGCAGTGGAGGGTTATGCCGGTTATTTGATGACTGTTTGCGATGCGGTATGTGAGGGTTATTAATCATCTAATGGGTTTGTAGGAGCAATACTGTTTTTGTCACTAATCAGTAAAAGAAGTGAGTAGAAAGCTTTCTAACTGCAGAGTGTATTTAAAGTACATACTTACTGGTACAACTCAGATCTTTAATTGTATTAGGTACAATAAAAACTTTTCGGACGAAACCATAAGTTCCAATTACCAACCTACCTTACAAATTTTGAAAGAATTCTGTCAAAAACAATTAAACCAACTTGTTATCTGGCTTCCTGCCTTCATTAGCAGAACTTAACATAAATAAAGTAAGTTGTTCCCGAACATTCTGTGTTTGTCGCCATGAGCTGTCAATGGCGGCTTATGGTGACTGTCCAAGTTTTTGTTTTGTGGAAATGAAGTTAGATGACAACACAAATCACTGGTGTTTGCAGTATTAATTTCCGAGGAGCCTGTTTAAAATTCGATGATTTATTTTCCTTAATTTATGTGGCGTGAGAATTAGCTCTGACTTAGTTACCGCATAAGGGTTAAAATGAATTAATTGGTCAGTAAAGTGTGTTTTGCACTTCAATTACTTTTAACTGAAGTGAAATATGTAGTTAACAATATTATTATTAACTCACTGACTAAGGTCAGTTTCGTTGGTCTAGACGCTGCTTGCGCTTGGATCAGCGAAACAATGAGTGTCATCGAGACATCCTAGGTTCGATCCACAGGTCGGGCAAAGTGTTACTAGGCTTTTCTATCTGAAATTTCTCAGAAGCAGTCCGGAGTCCGGGATTGACAATAGGCTCGCCCCCTATTACATGGGGCTCAAACATAACTGGCGAAATGTGGGTGTACTTTAACAGGTCCACCTCTGCCCAGCCCTTCGGGACACAAGGCAAGATGTTATGTTATGTAATTTATTCATACAACTATAAACTACAGGACAGCAATAGTTGTGGTGTCGCGCACCTGCCGCTGCCGTAGCCGAGCAACTTGTGCCATCAATTACTAGTTAATAGGCGACCATACAACCGATAACTGCTAACTATACTGTGAATATGTTCGAATAGGACCGTCCTACGCTTGTGCTTTCAAAATGGACTACTGGGTATCTAAAAAGGCCGTAATAAAATAATGTGTAAGCACTGTGTTGACTTTAACAAAGCAGTAAACACGAAGAAGGTGTAACGCGAAAAGGGCTTTTGAAAAACAAAATACTACCAGAGTAAATGCTCCCAGGATGGCGCGACGCGACTCTAGTAGATCAACTTTCTTGAAGTTTTCATAGGAATTATTCTATGGTCACGTCGCCCCTGTCTGCAAGAGCCTTAAATCGTTTTAAAGTGACGAGGAAACAAAATTATAAACGTCAGTTACCTGAAATGTATTATTCTAGCGTAGGTATTGAAAATATAAAATGCTCTCTTAGACTGGACGCCTTCGTGTTACACGGCTATAATCATTTATCAGAAGAGGCTGATCAACAAATTATTTATCTTAAAATGTTGTGTAACCGAATAACACGTTCTTCTAAACAAAATAAACTGTAAATCTTACGTCTGAACCGCGTAACCTTTGGATTAGCCGACCATAAGAACAATCTCAGATTGTCGTCCAAACACAGACGGCGGTTAACTTGAACCTGTCAACTGTAGCCGTAATATTTATAGTTAACTAACAAGTATTAAACATGGGTTTTATACTTGTCGCCTTTTCTCCAGGGATTAGTGACCGGTTCTGAGTTCCGCAGATAAACTCTCAACAGCTATTGATTCGATAAAGCTATCTAGAAACATCAAGATATCGAACCAATAGGACTATTGGATTATACTGAGTAGATTTTACTTCTAACACTTCTAGAGTTTTCGGGTTCAAGGAAGTAAAAAAATTAACTTTGTACAGTAAATAAAAAAATGATTTATTACTTGTGACGAGCATATCTTTATTTTATATAGTATCGTCGATCCTTATTCGTTTGTCTGTTACTAGGACTATTAATTAACTGTGTATAGAAAAACCACTAGCACAGGGGTTTTTCAATACACAATTAATTCAATTCCCAAATATTAGCACATAACTCAGGTATACAGTATAATTTATTTACAAATACACATTGCAAAACATAATAAGCATGAAATGAACCAAAATTTCTAATTCTATTTGCAATTCACTTCTAAAACCGAACTGAAAATTACATGAAACAAATGAATATATAAACATTTCAGTATGGATTCAGACCCTGAAATTATCTGCCACAGTCTTAGCCAGAAATAAGTTAGCCGAAATAGCACGAAGGCATCTCCGAGTTCGGTCGATCCATGCCGAAACACAAGCTGAACCGCAGGCTGACCGTGAGATTATTTGTGTCTATGTATTTCTGTTTATCAACTTACAATAACAGTCCAGCATATCTAATAGAATTTTGGACAGGATTTTAAGAGCAATTTGTTTAAAGTTTTTAGGAATTCAAGAGCTATTTCAACTTTATCGGTTGGTAAAGCAAACCCTTTGCTGTTGTAGGAGTCTATAAATGGAATGGGGTATATATACACGATGAATGGTTGTCACTAGTCAACACTGTACTATACATAAAAATACTTAATATAATCAACCCTACTAATATTATAAATGTGAAAGTTTGCATATTTTTAGTTTGTTACCCAATCACGCAAAAAAGCTGAACTGATTTGGATGAAATTTGGCAAACAGATAGCTGGATTAACACATAGGACAGTGTTTATCCCCGTAGTATATTTATTTATTTGTCCTTTATTTCAGGCAATTATGACCCATAAATCACAATACATATATAAGTATAAAAACAATAACTATAAACTAATACATATTTTATAAAACAAATTTTAAAACTACTGTACACGAAGTGATGGCGTCATGTTACGCTGCGAGGTGTCGCGTAGCTGACCGCGGAAACGCCGATACAGCACAACTTTCGGCCAAAACTCTTCCTTGAGAAAGGTCACCAAATAGTGAGTCAGATCGCGCACCACGAACAACTAGAAATTGGTGTTATGATGCGCCTCCAACTTCTCCACCCTCAAGGTCCAGTTGGTCTTCACCCGTATGTACTGTACGATATCCTCAGTCTTCGAAGAGTGGTGCAAATGGGACTCGTATAGCAGCATCGTCGGTATTGCAGGACGTAGCAGCATGTTAGAACCTGCCAGCGCCGTCCACACTGGTTCGACATCTACGCGAGCGAAGCCGCCGGCAAAAGCTAGTCCACAATAATGACCTATGCGTTAGTAGGCGGTGGTGGCCCAGTGATAGCAGTCCCGACTTACGAGTTGTAGGTCGTGGGTTCGATCCCAGGCAGGCACTTTGTACTTAGTTTCATCACCACTGTTCTCAAAACGGTGAAGGAAAACATCGTGAGGAAACCGCCATAAAATTCGAAGACAGATATGTGGCATCCACCAACCCGCAACCCACTGGGTTCGATTCTCAGGTTGGGCAAAGTTTTATAGGGTTTTTTCTAGGTAGAATTTTGCAGTAGCAGGCCGGGGTTTGGATTTTTGCCCGATTGGTGACAATATATGGGACTTAAACCAAACTAGCGAAATGTGGGTACAAAGTACAACTCTGCGTAACACCTTGTGAAAGAGGCGCCACGGCGTCCTCCAAATCCGCCTGAAACAGGCCCTCACCGGACATAGCTGTTTCGGGAGGTTCCTATTTCGGATAAGGCGGGAGGAAACGCCCGGGTGTTACCACTGCGTAGATCGCCCGGAGGACACGGTGGAGCTTACGGTGGAGGTTTGCCCGGCTTGGGCGGAGCACCGCCATGTCATCGTGGAGGCGATCGGCGGCGGCGATCGCTCGCGTCCGTCTCTGGTCCAGGCCATGGTATGGAACGAGAGTACATGGGAACCCATCACCTCCTTCTGTGAAGCAGTAATGCTCGCGAAGAGGGAGGCGGAGCGCATGAGGAAGAGGCAATCTATGAGCCCTCAGGGCCCTAGTCGCCGTAAGAGACGCCCTGGGCTTTGGGAATCCCAGGCTAATTCCCAGCAACAAAGGCGCGGGCTTGCGGACGGCATGTAATAAGTAACTCGCTGTCCGGTAAGGACCAAGCCCGGGTCGATGGCACGTTGTATTCCACGCGCGCCTCAACTAGATCCTTCCCCGATCTATTAAAAAAGTCACGAATTAAACCGATCCACAAGAATAATTCGAAATCAGATCCCAATAATTACCGCCCAATAGCTCTCTTACCTGCAGCCTCAAATATTTTTGAAAAAGCCATGTGTGACTGAGTATACAAATATTGCGAAAAATATAAAATATTTGATGAATGCCAAAATGGTTTTCGTAAAAACCACTCGACTTCTTTGGCGGTTTACAAATTTGATCAAGAAGCGCTTAATATAATTAATGATAGAAAATTTGCAGTAGATATATTACTGGATATGACCAAAGCCTACGACAAAGTCCAATTGAATAAATATTACTTCACAAATTGTACGGAATAATTATTCGCGGAAAAGCTCATGATTGGCTTGTATCCTACTTAAAGAACAGGGAGCAGACAGTAGAAATTGAATTTTTTAATCATCAGACAAAAGAAATAAAAAAGTCCGATCAAATAGCAAATTAATTAAAGGCTCAATATACCTCAAGGAAGTGTAATAGGATGCCTCTTATTTCTAATTTACATCAATGACTTACCTAAAATCATAGAGGGACTATGTGTATTATTCGCGGATAACATTTCGCTACTAATCTCATGTCAAAACAACTAAACTCGATATTCGCCAAATTCATCACTTGATGAACGCACATAACCTAGAAAAAAACTTCTCAAAAACTAAACTAATGACCTTTCATCCCCATCAAAAACACCCTTAAATATAGATTTTACTTTTAATAACTTAAAAATAGAAACTGTTAAAGAATTTACCTTACTTGGACTAAATTAGGATACGCATATAAATTGGAAATCCCACATACAAAAATTTAGATCTAAGATTGCAAGATTTTCTTATGCTCTCCGTGAAATAACGCTCACCACCTACTATGCGTATGCTTATGCATGGCTAAGCTACGGCTTTACCCTTTGGGGAAGTAGCACGGATGCACCAACATTATTTATCCTCCAAAAGAAATGAATGAGAATCCTAGTAAACATCGATCAACCCGACAGCTGTAAACCTCAATTCCACAATTATAATATTTTAACACTCCCCAGTTAGAAATACACACAAATACCCACATATTAGAAACCTGCAAAGTTCGTAAGTATCAAGAAATTTATACAAAGCGTGAGGACATACAATCACGTTAAACACTCCGACATAAATCGAGATTAAATATTCCACACTCTCGGCTAAAAATACATTCTACAAGCCCCTATGTAATGTTCATAAAAATTTATAACAAACTACCTGAACTAATAAAAAAAAGAAGATAAAATAAACGTATTTATAAACAAAATAAAGCAATTTTTAATAAGAAAATGATATTATAGTATAAACGAATTTTTAAGCGATAAATTATAAACAATCGTATGTCCACAAACAAGTAATTTTGCATTGAATTTACACATAAAATTATATAATTACAGTATAAACAATAAAATAATAATACAATTGCATTTTTATAAATGACATCAACAATTAAAAAAAACTATAAATTTACGTTGCCCTCAATAGCATTTCGACAAATACCATAAACTAACATAAATTCATGGTCAATACCCTAAAACTAAAAATAATAACAATAAAATAATAAAATTAGCTTTAGATTGATATAATTACTTATAAATAATAATATGAAATGTATAGTTAGATTAATAAATTAGAATCAACAAAATAAAATATAATTATAATTTAAATCATTTAACATTTAAATTCAAAATTAACAGCTCATGATTATCTCAATAAAATTACAGTTCTTCTACATCAGCTTGTAGGTATAAAGAACCAATGTAGTGGTATTAGTGGATTTAGTTTAGATGTAGGTTTAGCTACATATGTAAAGCTTCCCTCTCCTACTATTTTTTGCTGTGCCCGACAGGGTCCATAATGATCACAATTATTATTTTTATTTACCACCTAAGTACACATTGTGGAATGCAAATAAAATTTGAGTATTGAGTATTAAAATGTCAGCACCAACTGGTGGGATCCGCAAGGGCCGATGCCTACCAGGAGTGCGGGTTGTTCGCAAGAGATACCGCGGCCGCTGGCACATAGGCAACTGAAGGAACACGGGTGGGTGTTAGTCAGTAAAAGTCTGACACGCCTTTCCGCTCCACCCAGAGCGGGAGAAGTTATTTGAAGATTTTCCATCCTCAAAAAAAAAACCCTCGGGAAAACATGATGTTATCGTATGTCGTTCTTTTAAAATTTTAACTTGTATTTATTACACACGGAAGCCTGTCCAAGCCTGTCTAAGCATGTCCAAGCAGCGCATAAATAACTAACATATAACATTTAAACAACAACTTAAGCTAAACCAAAATTCATCTTCACAGCAAACGTTAAAGTCCAACATTCCCGAAGCCGGCCGAAAATGTACACAAGCTAAAAACAATAGAATACAATTCACGACTACGTTACGATAACATAGTTAGCAAGCATAGTTGGCTAATTATTTCACCGTGCAAGACAAAGGGGCAGGCAAACTTGCCCGGACAAGAGGCATAACTTCAAACAGCAATTAATGTTGCTGTTAAATGAGATTCTGTTGTATTTGCTGTTCTATCAGTTCTATTGGCGATCGCATTCCCGGCAGGAACCGTTTGGGAGGTGTATATGAGTTTTAGTACTTGGTTAACTCTGAAAACGGTTATGGTCCTGCAATCAATATGTGAAGTTAACTGTGAAGATGAATTAATTTCCGCCAGTATCTGTATTCTTTCCAAAGTAAAATCTGTTTTGCTTCTAAGCCATAGCCTTTCATCAGAAAAGTTGAGACTATTCAATACTATCAGAGGTAAAAGCAAGCCATTTATTTTAAGCCTTCATCCCGGTAAAAGAAAAGAGCAAAGCAATGCATGGCTGCACTCCTTTATATGCCATTCATAAATGAAAATAAAAATTGCTTGAATAAAAACTGCAAGAAAGTTCTAAACAATCTACGCGCACCGTACATTTGAGTTATTTTAAAATAGGGGTCGCAACATGAATTATTATGACCGTTTCATGCGGAACCGAGACAACGCTATACTATTATGGATCGCCTTCTCTCTCTCTCAACGGAACAATTATAGTTCTGGCACTTCATTCACTGTACGTTTATATCATAGCCCCAGGGTGGCTAAAAATAGAGTAAGCAGAAAAGTAGCCGTGGAATGTGTTTGCTTGTGTATTGTGTTGAACTAAAACAAAGAAGGATCTTACGGATTTAAATATAGCTTGAAGACAAGTAGCTGTTAGGAAAGTAAGCACCATTTAGTTTATGCTATTTTGAGTATTAAAAGGGAAGTCTAAGATTAGATTAGTTTCCCTTGTAAGTTGTAGATAGTGTTTGCGCATGAAGTTCACATGAGTCAGCCCAGATTCCTAAAAGTTAAATACAAATATTTCTGCTAATGAGTTAAAGTAAATCTATCTGAATATTACTCTTTAAAACATAATAAACCACTAAATTAAATTACACTATCTAGATAAATTACAAAAATAAAATGAATTATAGGTCTCCAAGTTAAGACTTCAATAAAACAATCCGACTTCAACACAATTATAACATATTCTGCTGTCGTCCAGTTTTATGTGTATTTATTATGTGCACAGAACATGTTATGTACGGGTATATTACACATTATATACGGTGGATCTCATCGGAAGTTACAACCGTCGAGGATCTATAATTCATAAGAGATCCTCATAAAATGCTAGCTGACCAGAAGCCGGCGTTGCGTGGACTGCCTAGGTAGGTATGTAGGTCTTCGTTTACTGAAAGAGCAATACAGCTTCATTTATTTACGAATACAGGTCAAAAAGCTTTTGAATTTGATCCCTAGGCGACCTACCTGGCTCTAGCTACTACATAATCACATCGACCGTTTGCCCCGACTACCCTCGAGATTTGCTTAGGCATCTCGTAACACACTAACAGTATGAATGGCCTTCATTTTGACAGTTCAACAACATTCATTGCGTTATTCACGTTGTTCAGCAGACGAATTTACGAACATTGAAGCAATAGATCAGCAAAATCCTTCAAAATATTTCAGATTTTGATTCATACTGTGTTAAGTAATTCGGGTCTCAAAGAGATGTCAGCATAAACTGGTAGAGTGCGCAAGGGCCGATGCCTGCCAGGGGTGCGGGTTGTTCGAAAAAGATATCGTGGCCCCTGGCACACAGGCAACTGAGGGAACACGGGTGCATTTTAGTCAGTAAACGTCTGACACGCCCTCCTGCTCCACCCAGAGCGGGAGAAGTTATTTGATGATTTCCCAACCTCAAAAAAAAAGTAATTTAGGTGATGAATAGGACGAAAAAGCACTTAATGCTTCTCACTAAATTTTACATACATATATTAAGGTCGTATACAGATGTATGTATCCGTGAATCAATCAAGTTGGTTGTTTTTACGGTACCGATATTATACGGTATTTTTTTTTTTTGAGTTTGGGAAATCATCAAATAACTTCTGCCACTCTGGGTGGAGCAGGAGGGCGTATCAAACTTTTACTGACTAAAACCCACCCGTGTTCCCTCAGTTGCCTGTGTGCCAGGGGCCACGTTATCTTTTTCGAACAACCCGCACCACTGGCAGGCATCGGCCCTTGCGGAACCCACCAGTTGGCGCTGACATCTCTTTGAGGCGCACGCAGAATACAACACGCCGTCGACCCGGGCTTGATCCTTACCGGACAGCGAGCTACCCATTACTCGCCGTCCGCAAGCCCGCGCCTACGGTGGCCGGGAATCAGCCTGTGATTCCCGACGCCCAGGGCGTCTCCTGCGGCGACTAAGGCCGTGAGGGCGCATATACTGCCTCTCCATCACGTGCACCGCCTCCCTCTTCGCGAGAATTACTGCTTCGCAGAAGGACGTGATGGCTACCCATGCACTCTCGCTCCGTACCATGGCCTAGACTAGGGCCAGACGCGAGAGATCGCCGCCGCCGATCGCCTCCACGAGGACATGGCGTTGCTTTTCCTAAGCCAAGCAGACCTCCATCGTATGCTCCACCGTGTCTTCAGGGCGATCTCCGCTGTGGAAAAACCCAGGCGTTTCCTCCCGCCTTATGCGAAACAGGAACCTCCCGAAACAGCCGTATCCGGTGAGGACCTGCGTCAGGCGGAAGGTGAGGATGCCGTGGCGCCTCTCAATCCACTCCTCAAAGAGGGTACTTACCGCCGCAATCGTGGCGCGCCCAGAGAATAAAAAAATAATAGTTGGTTGTGGAAAATGCAGATAGATAATTATTATGAATAAGAGAATTTAGCAACTATTAGCTTTGAACATGGGTTATTAGCAATTTGTATAGTATCAAATTTAAACATTATTTCAGGTTGCGGTATACAGTTACACGTGTTGTGTGTTGGTCCTCAATAGCAAATAGTTACATATTTGAACTACTCTGTTATGTACACAGAGGTCAGTGAACTCAATCCGCTGAAGGGTTCAGGATGACTCGTTTGTACAAACTTTGAACATAAAATCGAAATAACACTAAGTCCTTGTTGAATACTTTAGTTTATTTGCCCTTTGTTTCTCGTTAAGCTGAATGATATTTAGCAAAGTGCTTTAGAAAGTATTTCTTGAATGGCGACCTTCATAATGCAGGAAATCGAGTTTTAAACTTTATTTAAGGGTGCCAAAATATCGCATTTTGTATTGTGTTGCTGCCAAAATATTGTTTGTGTGCTTTAAAGTTAGCATGATGTAACAAAAGCCAAGTAATGGCAAACTGAAATTATTACATTTTTATTTGTTTTTATAGTTCAAGCGCACAATTCTCAGATTTTCCAGGACAATTTCGCATAATGAAAAATGGATTTATTATAAATTATTTTTAAAGGATCCAATCAAATCCAATTCAAACAAATTGATTCGGTTTGATGTCACAAAAATACAGGGTTTCTATCAAAACCCTTGCACTACTGCCTTCCCAAAAAGTGCTTCCGTGCAAGGCTCCCGTACAAGTAACGTAACGTAATTTGCAGTAAACAAAGCTAACGGAGCAGAGTAGGACCTACTGTAGCTGTAATAGGGTTTTACGACACATGCGTATAATTGCACGTGCACACCTGCGCCCGAGTAACATGCGCCGTGTTTGTTCTGTTTGAGACAATTCGCTTTCATTCTAGTCCGTTTGTTGACATTATTGGGAACCTCTCCTTTGTTCTTTCATTCAGAGGGGGTAACTCATTATACTATGTAATTCTTTTTCTTCCTTAAGAAGGCTATTTATTAACATTACTTATAGTACTGACCTTATGTTATCTACCTTGTGATTTTATTGTTTATTTGATGCAGATGAAAAAGATTTCACCGTGGGCCCGGTAACAGGATTTTCAGTGCAGATGTTTATGTTGCTATAATAAACGTCAATGTTTAGCTTTAGCAGCCTTATTAGACCCTTAATCATAATTTCAGCGGGAAGGCTTGCCCCTTGCCCCATTTTACTCTTAATAATTGTCACAAACTCATGTTACTTAACATATTGAAAAAAAAATGTGCACTGTTGTTCCACTTATGCGGCACTATGTTTGTGTTTTGACAGCTTTATGTTTTGTTGATACTTAATTTACTATATTTTTTTATTTCTAATTGTTAACAACTCAAATTCTCAAAGTCTTCAAATTTACCAAATTGTCTCATTATGTATCCATGGAGAACGTGATTGATTTCATATTTGTATCATTTCTGTTTCCTATCTTTTTGTAATTCTTAATCTGTAATTGTTTGTTTTCCCAAATAAATGAAATAAAAAACTCTTAATTAAAATTAATTAGGGTTCGACAACCCGCCACCTAGCCATAACAATTGCTTCCACTCGGTTGAGCAAAAATCTTCGAAATGTAATTGAATGAGAACGATCATTTTATTACAGAATCGAATAATAAACGGACTCCTAATAGAAAACATAAAAAAGGTTCAAATTCAAATCTTAATTTTATTCTGAGCTACCTATTATGTCGCTTGAGCTGATTTACATGACAACGTAATCGAATTTTTAACTCTTTAGTAACTGAATAAGAAGAGGTTCTTTTTGGAAACTTATTGATTGAACTAAGAATAATTTGAAATTAGAAAATCTATTCTGAAACCTTCCTATACGAGTATATGTATTTTGTGAAGTAATTTGTTCTTAGGAACAACAATGTTGACCTAGTTGTATAAGTACTCCACTGTAGATAATGACTACATAACTTTTAAAAGTGCCTTCTTGTGTAAATATTGACTTGAAACTATGTTAGTTCATGCACTTAAGTAAGTATAACTTAATACCGTGATATGAAGACATCAAAAGCTCGTAATCATTTCTACGCTAATGTCTTCAGTCTTTTATACCTAATGGCAATCTACAGAAAGGGTTCGAAAATTTGTTTTTGTCTTGAGTAGCTGTTGGGCTTTATATAGGTAAGGCAACGAAAAATATTCAGCTGAATACCAGTATTTTACATGCAGCGACTGCCTATCTGACCTCCAGCAGCCTTAAGAATGGTTGTCAGACTTTCGGGTTTCTGACGACGACTGTAACGACTGTCAAAGGTCCACGAATGACAGCTGGGAGCAACGGTTAAACGTGCATGGAGGACCCCCTCCGTGCCTCGGAAGGCACGTTTATCCGTAATGTAAAGATGATCATACACGGACCAACCGCGGCAAGCGTAACTTAACCTGATCGACGTGCGTGCGGCTGTTATTATTTAACCAAAAACCCTCAGAGTAGTAAAATACCGACAGTTATTTATTTTATAGACCTATCATTTCAGCCAAAGTAAATTTTATGCTTTAGCTCCGCCTGTACCTATAAACTTTCCATTACCACCACAAATACCCACATCATTTACTTCTTCGTCATTTCACCACAAAACTTATCGCAACATGTCACTTACACTAACTTTAGTAATATAAAATAGCTACTTACATAAAAGCCAAGACCTTCACGTCACGCTTAATATAATGATGTTTTAGTAAAGCATTCTTATAAATGACTGAATCTATACTAATGGTTCTCCGCGGCCGCATAAAGCCGCTGAGCTCCACAAATGTATCAAGGACACGTACAAAGCAGGTAAGCCTAACACATTACTATTGTATGGAGTTTAGGCAGCTCCAACCATAACGAATATGGCCGAGAAGTAATAGGATAAAGGTGTTACCTACAATCAAAGTTAGAATTTGACGCCATTCATGAAACGAGTTTCATAATCGGCCTATAATGTTCCCACTGCTGGGACACTGGGCTCTTCTATGTGAGAGGGAAACGAGTCTATTAAACTTAATTAAACACAATTATTAGTGTTTTTTTACTAATTATTAGGTAATTAACTAGACAGATAGTGATAAAGTTTATGCGCATCAAATTTCATGGTTTACGAGTTCTCTTGTAATACTCGGTGCTACTGCTGAGCATGAGGCCCCGGGTTCAAAGCCTAGATCGGGCAAAATGTTATTGGAATTTTTAATCAGAAGTTTTTTACCAGCTGCCCGGAGTGTTGTGTGTATCTGGTGGATGGCAATCGGTTCGCTTCCTATTACACGGGACATAACTGGTCAAATGTGTGTGTACTGTAGGTACCTACAGCTCTGCCTTGCCCTTTGAGGATTACAGGCGCGATGTTATGTTATGAAAACATAAATAAAACAAGATATGTAAGTATAGATAGTAGATAATATAAGAACAAAATATCAGTTCCGCATCATCGTTTCAATCATTGATGTAATATTTAATAATTTTACAATAAAGTTTGTGAAATCATCGATATTATAAGGCGTAGGTAACAATTCTGAAATTAAGTATACCCAAATTGTGATGCTTAAACTTGAAATACGAAGCCTCATGGAAGCACATAATTACTTGGTAATCAAGCTAACGGCAGGTAATCAGAGCGAATGACACGCTCCTATGTAACATATTATTATTGTAATGATGTATCATTACTTACGTTTGTTCTTTTCGTAATAATTTTAAAATATAACCAAGTCTGCCATTGTCAAATACGAGGAATATTGCCATTATTTGTCTTGGTTTTTTCGACAGGTAATGCGTGAATAATAACGGTAAGATATACCTACGTTAATATTTTTGTATAAAAAAGTTTATATGTAGGTAGTTTAACTTCTTATTCCTCTTTGTCGCTGGATACAAAAATAAATAAAAAAGCAATCGAATAATCTCTGAAAGATTTTTTGTTTCATTTTTCTGGTTATCCTGAACTGCAAACATATTAAAAAAGGTATTTAATATTTGCCTTATTTGTTACCTAAAAGTTTTTTAATATCTGACAGGATGAGGCAAACACCACGTCCCAAATAACCTTGAAGACGAAACATATCTACTCCTACACGTATCTTAAAATAGTAGATAGATATTATCACCCATCCGTCGAACGAACGCTGTCGGTAATTAGCCACAGTACGAGCGGTAATCAAAGGCTCAGTCGGCGGCCACTGTTAGTGCCTAATTGCGTTTCAATATATCAATATGACCCGTCACTAATCAAACCCTTGACTGGCCATAACAAGGGGTAATTAACGGCGCCTCTTAGTGTTGCTATGACAACGGACTTGAACTACTTAGCCCAAAGAGATTTTGTAGAGAAATTCAAATATTGAAACTTTATTCAAATTAGGTTCTGTTTTGGCACGCTTCGGAGGTTAAAATTTAAAAAGACATCCTTCAAAATGCCTATTCTTCACCATTTCTCAATGAAGAATAGAAGAACTGGCTCAGTGAACTCGCGCACAACTTGACTTTATCTGTATGTTTTTTTAGTCTTATACTTAAGCTCGTCAATGTTCTTTGAAGCTGCACACTATATTTTAAAAAGTATCGCTCGCTTGTCTAAACTTCGTGGCGAAATATTCAAGCACATTCTACACTTTTTGTCTCAGCAGTATCTGGAAACAAAGGAAGGAGAAAATTTTTGTTGAGAGCTTAAGTTCAATGACCAAATTAAGATTAGACATGAAAACATAAGAATTAACTTCAAAAGTTAAGTGCTACATGACGATCGCTCACAACATTAGTTTCATACATAAAATTGTAGCTCAACTTATCGACTAAACTAACTATAAGTTTAGTCCATAAGTTGAGCTACAATTTTATCTAAACTAGTAATCATTTTACTCATGATTGCTCTGCGCAAATACCAACTTCGCCTCCCATTACCAATTTCCACCGAATTCATTATCAAAACCAAACTCAACGTTAACTAGGGAAGCACTGTACCGAGCTTATAGCAACACTGGTCACCCCTCCCGTTCCCCTCCTATACTCCGCCTAATCACCGGAATCACCCAGTTACTAATCACCGGCCGTCGATTGAGATTGATACGTCATAGATAGTGCTTAATGTAATCCAGTTGTGACAGGCTCCTGTACACCGTGCACACAGCTTAACTGCAATTATCCCGACAGACACTAATGTGGGTCATTTAGTATCCAGAGACATTTGGAGCAAGATTTTGGAACTGGTATGGAAGAGTATGGGAAAATTATGAAGCGTTCTGGCAATACTTCCTAGAATGTGTTAAGAAAAGTACACATCAGGGCTGAATTGTATTTAATTTGCATTCAGTTAAAGTCATCTGCATTTATGAAATATGGGAAACTTGTTTACTCGGAATGTCGGAATATAGATTGCTTTTCGCTTAAAATATAGGTACAGGTAAACTTTTATAAATACCGGGAAAAAGACCACTACCTATTTCCCAAAACTAAAACTTTTTTTAAGTTAGATGTAGTTCAAACACTACTAGAGCTAAACCAGTCCGGTGCAAACTACGTGGTATTACAGGGGATCCCATAATCAACTTCATTCAATTTCCGCCGCTGCCGAACATGGGCACTTACCATAAATCATAGAGCTACCATATTAACGGCGGAATTATTAGAGGTACTCGATAATTCTTGGCGACTTGAATGGGTCTTCGTGTGAACTTGTGAGATTCACTTATGTTCCCGGATCGGAATTGGGAACCGAATTAGTTACCATGGGTGCCGTGAAACGTGAATGTTGAATTACTTACATCGCACGGTTCATATGGGGAGACAAATGTCTGAATGATTAATAACGGGGACACCAGCAGATAGACAGGATGGTAGTCATTTCATTTTTTTTTAATAGTCGTATCTTATCAGGTGAAAGCCGACCCAAACATACTCGGTGGAAAAAGGTTAGGCCAATGACGACATGCGTTAAAATGAAAGCTTATAAAAATAGACTCCTTTTTAAGGATCACTTACGTGGCGCTTCGCATACTACGTGTACCGTGACCTACTTTTACTAACCTGATTAAACAGGTATCTAAATACGGGCTCAATGCTTCTATCCTTAGAAAATCCATTAGCCTTCTTTACAACGCCCACACACAAACTTGAAGGTCACCTTATTTAATAAGTACGAAAAGTCACTTTCCTTATCGAAATACTTCTATAAATTGACATAACCTTCTTGCGACCTTAGGGCCACCATCAACAAATCGAATCAGCAATAACAAATAACCATAAATATTAAAGGGGGACCCTAATCAGAGCAAAATACCTGTCAACCGTGGCCCAGCCATCACGCCAAACTTGTCTAGTTAGAAAACGATAGAATTAATTCGTCCTACCCTCCCCGGGGCCCGGGCCCGGTGCCCGGGGTGGCTAATGATCGGGCCGCGAGATTCGCCTGTTATTTCAATACAAACGTAAGCTTATCGACGAACCCTTTGCGTAATGATCTAGACATCCCTAAGTTTCTTCAGGGCTTATTTCCAATAGTACTTACTTTGCGAAATGCTGATTAATTAAGAAACTGTTTTACTGTATCAAGAACAGTAACGATCCGTTTGAAAATTAATATTGAGATCGATACGCTGAGGACTTTCCTTTTTCCTCTTTTTTTGTTGAAACATTTTTTGGCTCTTTCCTTTCCTAACATTTTTATACAATATTATTATGAAAGTCACCTTGAAAGAAGTTTCCATTTACTCATTAAAGTCCCGAAAAAAAATGATTTGTCGCAATTTAATGATCAATTTCCAGAAGTATTCCAGGTCGTGTGGTACATTAAAACAATTATCTATGGAGTGAGAAAACATAATTCCTAACAATAAAGAGTGGCGTGTACAACGCATGTTCTAAAAAAGCTCTACATCTATGCGAAATTATTACAGCTACGTAGGAAACTTTTCGCACGACCTCCTAGTTTTTCATGAAGACTTCAACCCCAGATCTACCAATATTTTCAAAGGCAGGTCTTTCGACAGCCCTACAACAGACAGATTAAGTCGGTAACGTTCGTCAGAGCTCGGTTTCTCAATCAAGATTGAGCTGTACAAATCCGAGTAGAACAGTATTGTAAAGTTTCAGCCAATTAGCCAGGCGTGTGTCTGCCATGTACAGAGCTAAGATGTGGCTACTGCGGTGAGAGGCACCCGACAGGGCTCCCTCTGGACTTTGATGATGTTCTTATTAGGATTTCTGACTAAAACAAGGATAAACTACAGACATACGTAGATGCCTACTTTGTTTGTTTGGATTCTTGTCCTTTCCTATTTTAAGGAATTAGTTAGGGATAATAAATTCGGATTTAGAATGCTAGAAATTTAAATTTAAAAAATCGTACTTTGCCGACCAAACCGAAAAATTATAAAAACTGTAGGTACCGTCCCATAAACCATAGGTAGGTAAAATCAACAATACAATCTATAAATAAGAATACCCCGTATTATGATTCAGCATTCAATTTACAGACGAACATCAAAGAGATTCTGATCAAACCATCAGAAAAATGGCGGCTGTGACGTCACAGTGATTCGAATAAACAAAACTTGTCCGGCGGTGGCAAATTGAACTACTGTTTGTAGGAGGGACTGAGGGAAGAGAGGAGGCGGTGTATGTATGTGGTGGGTTTCTCTATAAATAACCTCTATTTATATAGAAAGACTTATGAAAAGAGCAAGATGTGGATTTGGTATGAAATAAGGCGGAAAATTCCAAGCAATTATAGGTTCCTTATGTTATGAATTTGAACCTAAATTAAAATAGACAGGCGAATTGAAGAACATTTAATTTCATAAAATGAAATGCTATTCAATTCGCCTGTCTGTTTTAACTCTGTCTATGTGGTTTATAGTTTGCAATATTTGTTAAACTAATATCAGATAAATACCTTATAGATACACCCAAAGAAAAATGCACGTTACACGCACGACAAGCAATGTTACCAGCCAATTTCTATTGTCAACCACATTCAAACCAAAAAACCTAAATCTCTCTATCCAAACTCTCCGCTAATCTGCTCAGCAGCCAAAGCCACTAACGAAACAAGTATTCTCCTGCCATCTTAATGCACATGAAACTTCGAAAAGCCTTATACACAAGTTGCAAGGCGACTTAGCGTGTTTCGAAGCACGTCACTACATGTCGGGTGCACGTGTCTTTCGAAGCCGCCGACGTGAAATTGAATAACTTTTATAATATTTGTGAGAAAAATGCCGTCATAACTACCTATGTGATTTGAATTTTTGTACGGTTGAATCGGAAGTTAAGTTTGGAATATGCAATAGTTGGATGAGAGTTAAAGAAAATAGCGGGTTTTTTTTATTATAATATAATAATATGTATTGCTACTTGGCTAGGTGGTTAATGAACCTTTAAAATATATTTCTAAGAATACGAAAGGCTTAATTTAATCAAGTATGGTCGGGAACGAAAGATAATCATGCCTTGTTAACTAATATAAAAACCTAATACTAATATTATATAACTTGTTGTTTAAACAGGCTGGTAGGGACATAGGGCGTAGAAGTTTCTTGTCAGTTATAACAAAGTATCTGTTGTTACATAGCAATAGGCAATACTTCACAGTACAGACTTTTTTGTTTAAGCCGACGAAAAATTTTGAATTCATGGTAACAGGCTGTATATGAGGTACTTTCGATATTTAATAACGCAGAAGTATCTACTAAATATAGTAAGCAGAAAACACATAAAAATATGGTTGGATACAAAGATTATAAACTGATCGAAAGTCCACTATAAAACAATCATCGATCCAGAAGTTCTAACACGCCGCTGTCAACGTGTCACTTGGAGCCACCGACGTGCAATAACTCACACAAGTATTTGTTAGGAAAGTTGCAAGCGAGACAGAGCAACTGAGCAACTGAGCAACTGAAGCGGTCTCAAACTGTGGAGCTATTTATTTAGCAAGATTTATGGACGTTCTGTTGGTCCATACGAAAATCGAGCAAAACAAATGTTTGAGTTTTGATTCCGATCTTTTATTTGGTAAAAGCTTTTAGATCAAGTTATGGCCAAAACTCTTTACCAATCTAGTTAATCTAATTTCTCTAAGTTTTCTTTGCCAACTAGAGTAATTTCATGAGCAGCTAAAGGTTAAAGACGGTTGATAGTGAAGCAATTTTATTGTAGGTACCAACTATTTTTAGTTTAATTTTCTACTTCATAATTACTTTATTATATTTATATTATAAGGCTGTGTTGGCCCACTGCAGGGTAAAATTTCCCGGTCTACTGCGGTTGTGGGTCAATCCTTAAGGATCCTCCCATCTCTTTTTGGGCCTGCCGTGTAGTTGGTTCCTGCGATTTGAAAGCCACTGAGTGGTGGAATAATTATTTTATTCAAAATAAAATGTTGATCATTTTATTCATCCCACCCCAACAAACCAAGATGTAAAGGTATAAATCAGCGTAGTTTATTTCCACAAAAACAGATTAATTTACCCCTCCCCTGCCCCTAGTAACCGCCAGTAGAATATCCTAATTATCTTTTCGGGAGAGAGCAATATCTATTAATTGCTTGCGTGTTTATGACCAAATCACACGATATAGTCGATAGCGTGACATTGGCCACCAACATTGGTTCAACAACTTGCGATCGAAGCAGCTCAACCGATTTCAGAGCACAGTGGAGCTATTTATTTTCAAGGATTTATGAATCCGCCTTTTAAAGTCATTGCTTTTGTTTTTTCTTTTATCTATTGAAAGGGCAGTCCAATGCCCAAGTGATTGTTTTTGAAACATAAAGATTAATGTTATTTTAAGCTTTCGATTTGTTGTACAAATTGAGGCCGAAAAGCTTAGTGTTTTACACGAGTTATTTGAGAGCATTATTTACTATTACAAGACTGATAAATTGCGTTTAGTAACACATGTTATGGATAGTCCCTCGCATAAAACACTTTTGGGTTTGTAAAAATCGTTACGTGGCTCTTTTTATATAGGTACCTAAACCAAGACCTTAAAGAAATACCGGACCTAATATGAAATGGGATAGAATTAGTTGCAAGAATGTCTGTCCCAAGGAGCAGATCTAACTTGTCCATAGGAGTAGAAAGATTGTTTATCGCTAAAAAGTGTTTCAGGCCACTCTGCACAAATAATATGAGCACCCATCCAATCTGTTAAAGAAATATAACATTACCTTCTATATTTGCTGCCCCGCCCTCTCATCAGCGTGTCATTTACAAGACTCAAACACGCTGACTACGGAACGAACTCGCTATCGTTTGAGCACGTCAAGTAAACATCGCGCCCCGGACACGGTCGATTACAATCTACTAATTGACAGCGTGACAATGAACTGACCTTGGATTAGTTCTGTTTTCTTTGGACCGTGACATGTTTTAGATTTTCCTAATTTGACGGAAGCTTGCTGGGATTCAAGGTCAAACGTGTCTTTCACTTTCTTTCATATCATGAAATTGGTATTTTTGTTGTGTTGTAGCTGTCAAACAGAGGACTACGTTGGGCGACACTGGACACCTGCGCAGTGCGCTCTGATAACATCATCAGCGTCATCTGGCTAGCCTTTCCCCAACTATATTGGGTTCAGCAGTCTAACCAGATGCAGCTGAATACCGGTATTTTACATGGAGCGACTGCCTATGTAACCTCCACAACCCAGTTACTGGGTAATACGACACCTCTTGGTAAGACTGATTGTTAGACTTCTGAAGACCCGTAATGACAAATGACAGCCGAGACCAACGGCTTAACGTGCTTCCCGAGGCTCGGAGGGGTCTAGGTAGGTAATTATGGCCACCCATCCATGGACCAACCGTGGCAAGCGTAGTTTAACCTGATAGATCGACCCATGCGGCTATTATTTCTTAGCCAAAAAATTACTACTTAATAAATTTTACCGAGGCATGAGGTCGTCTCGGAGAAAAATTGATGTTGGTTTACCAATATTGTAAGGTGAATTTCCAAAAACATGTTTTAATAAAATAATACAAAAGCACTGAACTACAAAATAGCTTCAACGAAACAAAAACCTAACTCCATTGAATCCAGCAAAACTTCGGAAGTGTACAAAAAGTTGCAAATCCGTGCAAAAAGTGCCGTTAGCTGTTAGATCCCACTGCAGTATTATAACCGCTAAACCGAATTTGATTGGGTTTGGCTCGCTGGATAAACGGAAACCGCCGCCCGGCTGCTCTGTAGGCTTTTTTAGTTTATTTCAAGGGTTTTTTCTGTGAGAACAGTGCGGCGGAACTTTTAATTGAACGTGGACTCGTATTTAGTTAGTACCTACCTACATATGTGACATATTGTTAAAGATCCTTTGTAATTTTTTTTAACAAGCTAAGGATAAGCAACATTATAAGTTTTTATTGCTAAAATCCTAGTATAGTGATAAACAATTTACCACAAACAAAAAAAGTAAGCGGAAATACGAGATAGAAAGTTGATAAAACGAAAAGGAAGACAAATGAAGTCGTTATAACTTTTCACGGTTGCATTTTCAGCATTTATTATGTCATTAAGGCAGTGCCAACGTTTCTGAAATCTTCGCAAAAAATTAATGCTTGTAATTTTTCGTAAAATTAAGTATGAACGGTCCTTTGGGAAGTCTATTCTCAAAAGTGGACGTTTGTGGAGCTAGTATTTAATAGTATGGTTTTCTTACTAACGTGACGTCAATAAGAAAACTATAGGTACTTTTTGATTAGTAACACTATTTTATGTCAAAAATTTGTTAGATGATAGCCAGTTTCTTAACAGAAACCAGTTTTTAGAAATCTTTTACTTAACTCACGTACGGCAGTAAACGTTCATGATTGTAAAAGCCTTTTTAAAATAAAAACTTCAAACTTGAACCGTGGTCCTATAAAGCCAACTCATCTCAATTCCAACCCTCTTAATCTAGGAGTCGGTTTAAACCTCGCACTTTACACAAGATGTGATGTTCAAACCTGAGATTTTACAACTGAACGTGACTACTCTCAGCACACGATGCTGACACCTAGCTTGAAGGTCAAACACCTAGACAAGTTAAAGTCAAACGGAAAAATAAACTGTAAACATAGGTATTATCTAATGATTAACGGATTAACTCTGTACACGAGCAGTGGTGGCCCAGCGCTAGCGTTAGCCCCGACTTAAAAGTTGTAGGTCGTGGGTTCGAACCCAGGGAGGCGCTTTACTTTCTGTAATTTGATTTCATTTGATTTAATGATATGATTATTTAAAAATTGTTGGTTGTAATTTGTTTCATATTATTAATTTTTTTAGAATTAATTTTAGTTTTTTTTTTAGAATTTACTTTTTGCTGTGCCCTACAGGGTCCGTAATTGTATCTTAGCTTTAAGCCAATTGTAAGACCTTTCAACATTATGGAATGCAAATAAAGATATGAATATAATTTATTTCATCGCCACTGCTCTCAAAACGGTGAAGGAAAACATCGTGAGGATATTGGCATATCCTAGAACCAGAAATTCATAGACATGTGACATCTACCAACCCGCACTGGGCCGGCGTGGTGGATTACGGCCCACTCTCTCTCATAGAGTGAAGGCATGTGTCCCATCAGTGGGACCGTCAAAGGCTGATAATGCAAACGTATTAAAACAAATTTATAAATACAAAACTAAAGCTCGAAAAATCTGATATAGCATACAATTAATTTTGATACTTGCTGTTTTGATAACGTTCTGCGTATCAGTTAATATTAATACCAGTATTTTCCATACAATACTATTGCCGCAAATAAAATATGGTTATTAATGACTGCGAAAAATACAGCAAATTTTTTCACCAGTTTTTAACCAAACCATCAATAGAAGTTCAGAGAGTAGATACCTGGCAAACCATGGAGAGTAGAAAAATAAACAGAACAATCTTGAAAATATTTACCTACAGCCAAATGAGCGAATTTTATCGAGCTCAGTTGAATTAACAATTATTAATGACCAACTTTTGCTTATTGCTATTAATGGCGGCTTCACCGGCGTGCAGGTCGAATGTTATCGTACGGGAACGTACTACCGGGATAAAAAGTGTTCTATGTCTTAATCCAGGTTATATTTGTATCTGTGTGCCAAATTTCATTTAAATTCGGTCAGCCATTTTTACGTGATTGAGAAACAAACATCCAAACTTTCACATTTATAATATTAGTGGGATAACCCTGACAGTGCCGACACATAAGAGTTTTTATAACATTGACACTGGACCATGAGTATATAAGCGAATGTCGGATCGCAAAAACATTAGACCCTTATTGAACATAACTTTTTCCGATAAGGCTGCTTTTGAATTTATTACCTCCACACTGAAAACGCTCTAATTTATATCAGTCGTAACACAATCCTGCTATATGCAATAAACGCGTGAACGTTTCCGACCTACTTGCCCCCCCCCCGACCCCCACGCCCCCTCTCGCCGCCACTCATTAAGGAGGTTTTATTCCCGTTGCCAGATGTTAATATTTCTGTTTATTTTACTTTCCCGTGTTTACGCGAGTTTTTAAAGGGTTAAAGTTGAGAGAGAAGGGGAGAGGGGAGGGGATAAGGTATAGAGCGTTAATTAACGAGTTTTTTTTTTGTTTTGTTGCTTACGGGGTTGGAAATAAGAGCCGGCTGAACGCCCGTTTTCCATTCAGCCTTAACCTGATTGTGCATTCCGTTTTACGGGTTGCCGACATTATAAATAAACCACGAGCATACCGTTACGGCGTTGTTCAAGGTCCATTTTTTAATTACCGCTACAGGTTGTAAAGCGAGAGGATCGCAATAAAATTTGGCACTCTGTTATGTATTAGAGAATCGCAAATTAGATTTGTCAATATTTTATTAGCAACACCTGCGTGAATCATTGAGAGGGTCGTAAAATAACAAATGATAATTTTGACTTACTAACTAAACAAACCCGTATAATAAACATATTCAGCCGCATAATAAGCGCACAACAAACTCCTCAGCTCAACAAATAACTCAACATCACCGGAGCGAGCTCAACAAATAATTTAATTCGTCTAATTATATTTACAACAACAAAAGTCCTGGCCACCAATCTTGTGTGTACAGCCCGGTGGCACACAGACAAACAGGCTGACGGCGGACGAAAAATATCTTTAATTAACACCTCCCCCTTAACTGAGGGGGAGCTCCCACGGTCACCGGCTTAAAGAAAGCCAGATATTCAAACAAGCAGTAAAGAAGCGACTTAACACGAAGTAGAAAGTTTTTCGGTATTTTTTCCTTTGGCAAAGTTATTTCAATTTGAAGTTGGCAACATTAGCGAGCTGTGCAATTAACTTGCTAATTAAATCTGTAATTCACTCTCTCGTTTACCAATTATGGATGGTGAGAGACGTGAGTGTCAAGCTTGTGCAAGTTTTGACGTTATTCTAGTTAATCAACAGTTTTTTTTTTACTTTTAACAAGTTCCAAGTTAATGATCTGGTGAAGTCTAAGGTGGGAAATACAGTCACAGGAAAATCCACTGGGACTTTTATGGAAGATTTAGCAAAAACATTTTGTAGAAACACGTTTTAAAATCATTTTCAAAAGGACTTCAAATTTTACTTCAAGAAAATGGTGCGCAAGGATTCATAGAATATCTAGAGTATGTGAGAAAAGGGTAAAAAGGCTCGTTAGTTTCCACATTCATGGTTCATTAAAGTTGTATGAAGGTTTCAAACGGAGGCACAAGTTGGACCCTTTCGTTCGAACCTGGAGAGTTGAATGGCTCTGGATATCGATCTGATAGCAGAAACTAAGGTACCTATAGTTAAACGTAACACTCGCTGCCAACGGGCAGCGAGTGTACCAACCTACAAGTTTCAATAGCTCTCATAGACCATACCGACTGTGGTGGATGCATTCAGTCTGTTTACCTTTGAGCCTCACGCTGCGATTGCAAATCTGCCTGATAGCTTGCAATTATGTAACTTTACGGAAAAGGTCTCTTCAATGTGAATGTTTGAATCAATTTGCCAGATTACCTAGGTTTTCACCACATCTGTTTCAATATCAGATAACCAAGCCCACAAGGTCAGCGATAATTGATAGCAATCATAATTTGTTCGTTAAATAATCTTCAATAGAAGTCCATTACTAAACAGTCGACAATTACAAGCTATAATTATTATGGAAAGCGTCGAATAACTCATGAATTTATAGTGCAATCTCCTCATAATTATCCAAATTAACGCCTACGGTATAACGCGTCCAAAATCTTAATCAGCGTTTGACACTTGACACATTTGACAAAATAATATTACTTTTATGAACTAGATTGATTAGTGTTCCAAAGTGTCGCGTCACCATTCTAACTCCGGTTAGCTAAATTAATAGTGCTGGTAACGGTGACTGGTGTAGTAGCGTTAACTAATAGTTAGGCGTCATGGTGCCATCGACCCCGCTGTTAGTTTAAGTTCAGTGACAATGGCGGGTACACTTTTATGGCTGTAGAGTTAACACAGTTTTCGGGTCTAATATAATATTAATCATTTTTCCGACACAATAGACATTTCGAGGTGAATAGTAAATAGTAACGGCGTCATTAAGTTACACGTGAATTTCATTTGCCGACTTTTAGTTAAATATGGTCCGTGTTATGTTTCTGAGCAACTAACCATATCACTCCTCATCACAAACACACACACACTGCAACACACATAAAATTATGACACGTATTGATAATGATAAAAAAAACAAACAAGTTCATCGAGCTTCCTCGTTGGTAGTGATCGCAAGCGCTACTGGTGAGCATGAGGTGAGGTCCTGGGTTCGATTCCCGGGTCGGGCAAAGTCATAAAAAAACATTGAAAATTGACATATATTTATTATTACGTATCCTCACAGATTTCTCAGAAAAAACCTCACAATCAGTCAACACAAACTCGACGTGAATGCCTGACGGAGCCGAGGGCCGCTCAGCCGGTCGGGCAACGAGAATGTATTGTGTGTTTGTCCCTAGGGCTACACTTGGGACCCATTGTACGATGGGCTGTTAAGGATATCAGTGCGGGTAGATATTTTTTCTTTATAGGGAAAAGATTTGAAAGGATCATGCAAAGAAGGTAAAAAGTATCTGTTGACAAATTATGACTAAAGTGTGGCACTTACCTTTGTATCGTATTCATCTATATTATTGCAAGATGACAGAGCAAAAGTAAGACAACTTTTGGAACCGCCGTTTTGAGTATACATATACCGATGAGTTTGAGAACTTATTAAAGTATTTACTATTGATTTTTTTAACTCTCGACGTTTATTATTACGGACACACTGTCCGATGTGCCTATGATTCTAGCGTACGGCACCCGCAAGTTGCAGCTGAAAATCAGCGTCAGGTGGCAAACTTTGTGTTGTCATCAGACATTATGCTGAGCTAAAGCCTTTTTGGTATTATCATCATTGTTTCCTGGTTTTTTAAAATCATTTTACCACTAAAAGCATTTCTCTCTCTTTATTTCTTTATTTTACTTACAAAAGGCTTTTAGCATAAACTTAAACACAATCAACATTCCTGCAGAAGTTTTAATGGTATTACTTTCATTTAAAAAATCGTGATTTTTTTTCTACGCTTGTAAAAAAATATCGGAAGCTTTTGCAAAATCATAGTAGAGCTTTTGCAACCAAAAAGATCAAACTAAATTTACAAACCATCACTACAATACCAAACAGCCTACCCAGCATAGCAAACCCGAGTCAGTTCATAAGGAGCCCTGTAGATTTTCGGCCTCATTGTTACTCTCTCCGAAAAACCGTTCGTGTGTGATTTGTGCCACAACTATTACCGTCAAGGACTTGCTTCGATCCTTTTTATGTCAAATAATGACAAACTGACGCACAATGGCGGACAGGTATTTTGTTGGGGCGCCGCGGACCCTGTTGTGTGAGGGTAGTGCAAATAATTGGGGGTAAGTGGTGTGGCTTGAGCGAGATTTTCTTTGTATGAGCCGTTTTGTTGTTTGCTCGTCAATGTTTTGTGTGTCGATGTCGGTAGCATTCAGTGTCTTAAATCAATAGGTTGAAGAAATTATTATAAATCTGTATGTTTCGCAAATTACTCGTATTACTGTTATTATTTTCCTTGACTCGCTCTTGAAAATACCAATATAATTTAACAAAAACTATGGTTTCAGTAACCTAGCAACCTTTTCTCCAAACTCGATTTTTTCTCTACTTAATACTTCGAGACTATTATGTATATAAGTAACTCTCTTTTATATAAGTAACTCTCTTTTATATAAGTAACTCTCTTTTATATAAGTAACTCTCTTTTCCCAGAATCAGCGTCTTCTATTAGCTATAACTTGAAGTCTCGAACACTCGAAGCCCATCCAATACAATTCCTTATTTTTTAACGATTTATTTTACTGAGAAAGTCTTTTTGAATTTGAATTAAAATGGGAAAACAAATGAATGGTTATTAATTTTCAGCGTTAGGTCACTGCTCTCTAAGATTTATTATTTCAGCTTTTCTTGTTAAAATAAAGCCGAAGTGCAAAGACACCTAATGAAATACCTAGTCCAGTGTAAAGTGAAGCTTGGAGACGAGGAGCAGGAAGGAAAAAGGTGACTTTTATTACTTCAGGAAATAATGGAGGGTGTTAAATTGTATTATAATGGACATTGTAGAACAGAATTAATAAATTTCGGTAAGGTAAATTCAATGGTATAGCTTAAATAGTGAGGGAAGGCGACCCGAGTGTAAGAATAACGATAGTAATAAGATAAATGCAATTTCTTTTTATATACACATTCATTCAAACACAAGTTTCTATGTCCTCATAACAGTAAATGTATTGTTTCATCCTGAGCCCCAAAAAAGCCAACAAGTCTTATTTATGTGCAGTGGTAGCATCACAAACACTATAACGATGCTTATCGTAAATCGTAATCATGCTTTATCCTCTTGTCTTACAACCACAGAGTAGATAGTAAGAACAGAAGAACATCTCGATGCAAGATAGCTTACGAATTATGATGAAAATACAATAGCTAAATATTGCAAAACTGTTGCTCGAGCAATCTGCGACTTTGTTAATTTTGAACAGATGTAAGGATAATAGCAGATGGCGTTCTGTAGTTCCTGCCTACCCCCATGGGAAGCAGTCGTGAAGATATGTATCCATTATAACTGAAAGAGGTCGTAGTACATCGTGATCTTTATTATGTGAGAGGCAATTATTCTTGCCTGAGCAACCGGCAGCAAGTTCGTCATGCTCCCTTAGATTTCACTGCTTGCGGTAGCGCCGGGGGTCGGGTTGCCTCCTTCCCTCAAAAATGCCGAGGGGTTATGGCTGATATTTGCGTTATGCTCGTGAACGGGATCTGCTTGTGGTAACTGGTCGTCTTTCTGACCATGGGTTTGTTAATGTTAATAGTTATACCTGTTTATTTATTTTGGTCCTAGTCTTACATTTGTCACTTCTAGCTACAACTATGTGAACATAATGCTGCATTGTGTACGTAAGCGGGCACGCTCTTTATGCCTGGAGGTTTTAATTTAGGTTTTAAGTTCTGTTTATGTTTTTGTTTTTTATTATTTATTTCTGCTTGAGTACATTTTTTTTATGTTTTTTTTTTGTATATTGGCGTGTGACATATGAAAAATATTTTAATTTTATTTTTCGTAACGTTAATTACATACCTACTATTGTACAGAAAGTTCTTCTAACATAACAGACAGCTGTGCTGCTGGGGAGTTTGTTGCGGTACTTCTTCTTCCCAGTTAAAGCACTAGGAAGTGGTGAAGGGCGGACGTTTTGGGGGGACTGTCCTATGTAATTTTGACGTTCAATAAGTGGTGACACCAGCGTAGTTTGAATAAATGACTTTTGATTTTGATTTTGATTTCAACCGTTGAAAGAGTTCACTTCATTAGTTTGACATATCGTATGAAGTAGTGAAACATTGAAACCAACGTACTGGTTGATATTCTTAACGACTTTTATTTTCTAAGCCCTTAGGGCAGCAGAAGACAGTCGTGGGCTGGTTACTGCACTATTTTAAGCTGTGTTATGTAAGCCTTCTGTTTTGATTGTCCTCTGTCAGTGTTTTGTGCAAGTACTGAATAAGAAAATAGAGGGATGCTTCCCATTTTGGGGATGATGGAAAACATGATTGATGTTAGTTTTAACAACTTCAGAAGACAGTCACGTTTATAAGATAAGTTTTTATTGTTTTACAAGCGCCATTGCGAAATGCGTTTTATTTTGGACTCTGTTCACAAATATAAATTTCAAATCAACATTGCCTCAACAAAAACCGTAGCATTACAATTAACGATATATATTCAGTATTTTGTATACAATTGCTAGAAATATTAAACGAACAACATATTTACTTCTTACCTTGACGACATAAAATATTCAACGACACTGGAACTATAAATCGATAAAACTGTATCTTCTACACACGGCTACACATCAAGCCATACATTTCCAGTTTTCGCTGATCTCACCCTGTACGGAAATCCAATACAATGCGAGCTCAGTTTAAACTGGAAATGTATAGCTTGACGTGCAACCGTGTGTACCGAATAATTATTGCACGTGAGCGTAAATAAAATCGATAGTTTTGTTCAGGGTCAGTGAGTGTTCAGTAAGTGTACATCAAAGCCGCGGGTCTCGTTGAGCGGACCTCGGCGGAGGGTCACACTGCAATCACACAAACGTCCATCCGTCCACCGTCTTTGCTTGTATTCGCTGACGGAAACTTTTCCCATTAATAAACAAGTGGCGCAGTTTGATGTTGTGACGTTTGATGGGTTTCTGCATCATTAAAACCCTCATAACTTGCAAACTGCCGAGTGCTTTAGTCGAGCAACTTTCCCATAACTTATTTATTAGAATTCTACATAGAATTGATCAACATCGTCGGTATTCGGAGCAGCGGAGATTCCCGAGCGCTTCATTGACGCGGGAAAACGACAGGCTCTTCCTCAGACGTCACACGGTTGATCCTAGCGCCACCTAACGCTTTAATAGCCGCTTCGCCACAATTCCACGTTTACGATTTAATACTAAAATGATATTCTCAAAGTTAGAGTGTAACGAATTTTGCCGATGTAATCAGTTAAGTTTTATTGTCCCCAGTTTGGTAGTATCCCGCAGTTGGGGCCGTGACGCGCGGTTCGGGCTAGCCCCGGGCCGGGCGCTGGGCCCCTGGTCTACCCGTCCGTATCTGAAGGTCTGCGTCGCCAACTTTTTACGATTAGGTAAATTTTATCGAGTTTATTCATAGAGCGGGCCCTCCGCGCCCTACTAGCAAACGCTTTTCAATTTCAACAAGGATCGCCCTTTCTATCGGCGCGGTGAGGAAACTTTGAAGATAAAACAATTTTTGGCCGGTTGAGCATCAATTCCGCGTTTTATTGGCCATTTTAGAGCCGTGCTCGGCAAAATTTGAACATGAAACCCTTATCGCTCGAGTGTTTTGTCGTTACGACAAATAAAACCGATGAATATGAAAAGGCTGGATAATATTTTTTGTCCGTTTTTTTTTGTGGATATTCATGTAATATGTGATGACACGAAGGACACTCAGTGCGAACTGTCGCACACAATATATCACTGTAAATAATTCTCTTCTACATAACAGTAGAATAGATTCACTGTGATAATGTAATGCTTACATATTGCTGATTTCTTTATTCAGTAACACAAAATTTTCCTGAGTGAATTATTTCTTTATACTGTAATAAAAGGATCCCGACATGAGCACATAAGGAAAGAGAGCCGAATTGTCAAAAGACAGGAAAATCAATCAATAAAAAGCCACAGATGACGGTCTCACAAAAGCGACCCCTTGGGCTTTCTTCAAGAAAAAATATTGAAGAGAACAAAGGCTCTTCTATGATACGTCTGTAAAAATCAACCTCGTAATTGATTACCCATCTGAGGATTTGAGGGCCATGATATTGGTGTGTTTACCATTACGTATACATTACGTCATATTATTTTTATACATCTTATATTTTTTTTCTCAAAGAGTTGGATATAGAGTTTTCTGTCTTTTTCAGATGGATCTGTCCCACAGAGCACGGAGGCACGGAGGCAGCCGCTGCTAGAGGCGACATTGTCAATACTTTCCATACAAACCAAGCGTGTCATCGTTTACTCGCATTACGACATTAATGACGTAAAGAAACTGACAGCTTTGAAGACGATAGGTACCTACATGGTACAAATCATTCACTCAACGCTCTTTCGGCGCAACAAATTTTATAAATATGTGCTATAATTATTTCGTCCTATGTGGTCTGTCCTAAATTAGATAATGGACAAATTACGAATACTTTGAATAACGTAATTTGCCTTATTCCTTAGCATACCAGTAATCACGCTTCAGATTGTAGGTTTTCAGAATTAAAAAAACAAGATAACTTGTGCGTAAAAAGGTCCCATACAGCATTGATGCAAAAAAGTGTTTATTGTATGGCACCAATCATATTCAACCACATACCTAGTTCAGTTAGGGAATTGAACATAAACTTATTTAGGAAAAGGCTTACATTTTTACTGTTGCATAAAGCATATTACAGCATTTCGGATTTTTTTACAGACAAAATGTAATGACTGTTATTGACCTTAGTTTGAACTCATTGATCTGATAATTATGTTATTAAGTTCAAGTACATATAACATTACATGTGTCATTTTTGTATTATTTTAACTATTATATTACTTTTTTCTCTCTTTTTATTTAAACATTATTAGAATATTATTTGTAAGAAGTTTATTATAAGTAACAAGTTTACTACGAAAACTTGTTACTTATTTTTTTTTCTTTTTGTCATTTATATTTTCTTTTTTTTTTGTTTGTGAAAATGAATGAATACTATGTATATGCTTTTGATTAATGTAATTATGTTATAAAATTTAGTATCAATAACATCCATAAATATTTGTACGCCTTCTGGTATAACATAGCGCGCTTGTAATTTCTTATAACAACTATTTATTCAATTAATTATGAATTAAGACTTTTGTACACTGACCTGGCGGCACTAGATGCGCCAGCAGCAGCAGGGCGAGGTGCGCGGCGTGGCGTGCGCGCATGTCGCTAGCGGGGCGGGCCCCGCGCGCCCCCCCTGCTCATGCCACGCCCCTGCGCGCGCGCACACCCGCGCAAGACACTCGTGTTCACACTCGCACTCTCACTCGCGCACTACACTGAGACCGCACTTACTGTTGTTACTGTATATCTGAAATGGAAAATAATAAAATGATTAGTGAAAATTTTACGAATAAGTATTTTTTTTTGTAGTAGCATCATAAATTACACTGTATCTGTGTGAGAATTGCCATTTACCATAAAACACTGGTTTAAACAAATACAATAATTAATTGGCCGCATGTTCTTAAAGTTACATAAATAAAACCAAGTGGTCCCTTACAAGAAATGACGATGAGATTAATTCCTTTAGTTTCATTTCTTCACTCCGTAAATCTTAACTTGGATTCTTGTAGTAATGTTTACTCCAATCTACTGAAGTATGTGGCGCAAACAAAAACCATACGAATGAAAAATACTTAAAACTAACGACAGTACCTAGAAGCGTGCAGAATCGCAAGTCTCAAATATATCCCGCGGTCAGGAGCCATTGAAAGCCGATAAGTGTCCACTTGACTGAATTGATTTCACTGATCATATCTTAGACCTGCTACGGCTAATACTGGTTAATACCGACCCGAACCATAGTGATTGTTCATTGAGTCCTCAATCACCAGTCAAATGATCAATCCTATTATCGTCGTAAATTATAATCCCATACTCGATCTTTGCGTCTTCCACAGAGGGATCAGAGGTTGCCTATCCCAATGACCCGAGGATTTTAGATTGAACAATTAATAGTAGGTACCGTTTTCCACTAATATTATTTACTTAGATAGTCACAATTAACCTAAAGTTCATATCTCAGGTCTTGTTTATCCTATGCCTATGTTATTAATCATTCCAGCCTTAAACCAACAAACCTGAGCGCAGAACATTTAACTGAAATAACAGCTGGGCCATGAAATACGTACCTACGTAAAACTTTGTGAAACAGTAATATGAACTGATTATTATTCACGGTGGACTCTTGCCAATCAACGGGTATTGTTATTAACTATCACAACTGTGTATACAGAAGTAGGTAGTAATTTGAAGAATTCCTTCGTTATGTTTAATAGACATAATGGGTAGCTCGTGAGCGAGTGATTGAAAAGAGCTAGCTCTTTTTGAAAAACGTCTCTCTCGCTCAATCACTCGCTCGCTAAATAGCTTTCTCGCTCAATCACTCGCTCGCTAAATAGCTCACTAGCTCAGTTAGCTCACTCAGACGCACTAGCTCAGTACTTCAGCAAGACATCGATGACCTACCGAAGTCACCGGTCGAACGGCTCATTCGGTTCGCTTCGGAATACTTCGGATGGCATTGTTCGTTCTTCCAACAATAGCTCTCCGGTACAATACGTAATTATAGACTATCATAAGACATAAATCACTGTAAATCTATCTTTATGACCATTGCTTTAAAGTAGAAAATACTTTGGCACATTATAAAAAGTTCCTTTTAATAGTGTGCCAAAGTATTTTCTGTATTGTTTATTTTTTTGCGTGTTGTTTACGTAAAGTCATTACAATATATAAACAAACAGAAAAACTTACTTAACTTAACTCCAAACTTCCAAAGAGCTTATTGACAATGACTATTGTGCGAGCCAAGCCGTTTCCTTCGACACCCATGCAGCGTGAGTCAAATGAGCTAACCGTCGGCGTTCGAATCACTGAGCTATAGAAGAGCTTGTGAGTAATAAAGAGTCCGAACTTCCAAAGAGCTACTCACTATTGAGCGAACCGAGCCGTCTCCTTCAACGCGCGTGCGGCGTGAGTCAAATGAGCTAACAGTCGGCGTCTGAGTCACTGAGCTATAGAAGAGCTAGTAAGCTAGAAGAGTGATATAGCTCTTTAGAGTGGAAGAGTTAATCGCTCTTTTTTTTCAGTGAGCTATTTCGCCCATGTCTAATGGTTAATGTTTTTAATTTTTTTGGGGATATACCAATGCACTATGTGTGTTCGTGGCATAACAGCGGCTAGCGTTGAGGAGGTTCTCAATTTGGTTGCGTTTTTTAATGTTTCTAACCTCTGAACTCCGATGTTTATAAACCGATAAAAAAAACTTATTTTGTTCGAAAAAACACCGCGACACAGTTAGCCAAGCCTTGAATAATAAATAATTCACTTTGCTTACAGCTTCGTCGAACTAACTGACAGCTTTCATTGTATTCTTGAACTAACACTAACAAGTAGAAACTTCTACTCGTTATGAAAACGGTCTTTAAATAAAATACTAACTATCGGTGAAATATCTTAGTTTTTAAGTTAAACTGGTTAGCTAAACTCAAACTCAAAACTCAAACTCAAAGCATTTATTTCAATTTAACCATTTTAAGGCACTTTTGAATTGTCAGAAAGTTGAAGCTAGTTGCCCATTCCAAAACGTAGATCTCTATGGAGAAGAACGGGCAAGAAACTCCATGGACACTCTTTTTAATCATGTTAAGTTTTACAAAAACTTGGGAACATTATTCTTGTTGCTTCTATATGTGAGAACAATGTAAAAAAAAAAAAACAATTCTAAATATAAGATTTAAAATTAGCCATGGAAGTTAGGAGATGACCAGTCTCAACCGACGGCGCCCGTTCACGAACTTGACGCGTGGATCAGCACCATCCAGCTCAACCATTTTGTAGGGAACCGAATGATCCAACACACACGCCACCATCAGCAAGACATTTAAGTGAGCATGACATACTCTCAACTGCCACGCTTTTTCAAGTCAACGTACATCATAACAACATAATTATTATACGGATGCATTGTACTCACATTTACAAATTTTAAACAAAATGCTTCTAAATTATACAAAATTATAGTTTGCAATGTATTTGAAAAATTAATAAAATTTGATTTCCTAAAGAAAGAAAAATATTTAATATCTTTTGAAATTTTAATAAATAATACTTGATTCAGTAAAAATAAAAACTTATTCGTAATGTCAGAAAATAAAAATAATAGTAACAGAAATGTTCATAATGTCAGAAAACATAAAAAAGGGAAGCATCTCTTCCAAATATCAAAATTTTAAATAGCAAGCCCAGGTGCCTGTGGAGTTGGACCAGCATTAAGCCAAGCATTTTTATCAACAATATAATCATCTAACTTATAATATGCTTGTCTACATAGTGTGCGTTTAATGCATAATTTAAATTTCTTTTCATTTAGTTCAAGAATATCGGCTGGTATTTTATTATAACATTTTACACAGTACCCCATAAAAGAAGTGTGTACTTTAGACAACCTGAAACGTGGTTGATCTAATTTGTTCCTATTTCTAGTGTTAAAATTGTGCCTGTCACTTATCTTACTAAAAAGATGTAGATTTTCTACGAACGTACATAATGTTTTCAAAGATATATTGACAAGGCTAAAACTCTACAATAAGGTACCTAGGTACTGTAGGTACGCTTTCGAAATTGTTTAACACAAATCGTAAATACCTATTGAAAATTCTAAAAACCGATATTACCCGTGATGGAAATATATTTGACTGGCTATATTTTGTGTCATGCGCATTTTTGAAGCGCTCCTGCCGACACGAGACAAAAATAACAAAATACAAAACCGAACTTAAATAAATAAAACACTATCATAAACCACAAAGTTAAAGTAAAGTTCGAAAGTATAGCGTCGATACAAACTGCGCGATCATAAAAGTGAGATGTGCAAGTTTGACGATAAACTGGCCCTAATGGTGTAAACACTCCTTTACTGCTGATAAAACTGAATGCTACCGACGTAGAAGAAACTTTCTTAGGTATCGGTAATAGGTGAAAATGTTACATTAGATAAATGGAGGTGTCGTATATTTAAAGTTCACTTTTATAGTCTGTCAAACAAGTCCCATTAGGGTGAGTTCAAAGTCCTTTTGATAACTGCCCCGTAAACGTTTAGTTTTTTCCTAGAAAATACGTATACCCTGCCTTATTAACATAGATAATTATGTACGTAGTTATTAGTATATGCAGTAAAAATACTTATACTTCTTATAAAAAGTAAAAGTAGTAATTGTATGTATTTGCGGATCGTGGCTGGTAGGCGTTCTGTAGTTTTGTCACCCCCATGGGATGATGAAAGAAAACTTTATACCTACTTATTATCGATGTTATAAATTCTAATTTCTATCTAAGAACATACATACCTACATCTACTCACACCAAGTTTATGTATGTACTTAGATAGAAATTAGAATTTATATCATAGATAATACGTATAATGTTTCCTTTTAAAATAAAACTCTAATAAATAAAACACTTATTAAAACGAATCCCGTTGCACGGTTCCACTTTCTCGTTTCCTTAGAATAAGAAACTTCATGGTTGCTTTGTGAAAATGAGTAGATCTATGGTATAATCTACCGCTACATGACGCATATTTCTTAAAAAAATGCTGCTCACCTAGCACCTCTGTACACTTTAATATAAACAAAAAAGCAACTGTGGCAACGTTGCACATTTTCAGACCCCACGTTTTGCCCATCCCTTGCGAGCTGGCGAAATAGCGCCGAAATGCTGTTACAGAGTAGCCGAGAACAGTAGGCCCACTACACACGTAATAAAACGCCGCAGATTGACACCAAGTGAAACAAAAGCGAGTGCAAACTGCAACGGCAGTCGTCTGAAACAGTTTCGTTTTAGTTTTTATAGCTCGCAACAATTTTTAGTGGCGTTGGCAGCGTTGCAAACTCATTTTAAATTTTTTAACATGGATGTAGAACGCTTGCTCCGGGTTCTAGGTACCTACTGGTACAGTTGAGAATCGTCAGGTTTTTACAATGCTTTTTTTTGTGATATTAGCACAGTTTCAGTTGTATTTCTGTCCAATTTGAATGACAAGCAGACTTCGATTAAATTAATGCAATAATTCTTTCTTCTAGCGTGAACGTCCCTAAAAACATCGCATCGACACATTTACCGTGTTGAAATGGACTTTAATAAAACTGTACCATGCACAGGAATCACGCCAAATGTACCTATGAGAATGGTTTATTAGACAAATCAGAAGTTAGGTTTTAACTAGATATTGATTGCATTTATCTGTATATATTACTATAAGTATGGAGGAACAAATTTAATGAAATGCATTAACAAATCACAAGTTTATTCTCATTATCATGATTTCTCTTAAACTTTTCACTTAAATTACGTATAATACTTAACATTATATTATTGTACATAATTGCTAAGTAAATTATACCAATAGCAATAGTAACAATGTAGAATCCAACATTTAAAACAAAATAACGGCCACAGTTTAAATCTTACTATGATATTTTAAAGAATAGTTATTAAATCAGACTGACTTACAATAGGTTCTCCACTTGATACTATACGACTTGTTCTCTTGGTGGTCCGTACTCGAATGCCCCGAGGGCTCCGATGATCCCCCCCTCGTTATTGAGCGTTGAAAATCCACGGACAAAGAAAAAAAACTATCGTTGTCACTTGACAGGCAAAGGAAATGTGACTATTCAGCCAATATGATTTTAACAAAAATTAAAATTATGTAAACTAAATGTAGGTATTTCTTGTGGAGAAGTGATGAAATACAATCTTAATTTTATAATCTAACAGACGGCCGTCCTGAGAAAGGAATGACCCCATTGCTTTCCGGCCATTCGAATAAATTTGTGTGTCTCTATACAAATCGAATAAACAATAAGTTCTAGACCAAAGTAGCACTTAATTGATACAACTTAAAATACCTTAATAACTGTGTAGGCAAGTTTTAAAACTAGTAACTAGTACAAAATAACAAATAAAAAGATATAAAAAAAAACAAGTAGTACAATAACTTCTAACTTAACAAAGATCATTCAAATATAATAAAAAAGACCAACTAAAACAATACTTTCTAACTAAATAACAAAGATCATGAAAATATCATAACTTAACTAATAAATTACGTATTATTCTAGAAGTAATTGATTGAATAGGTACAAAAATAAGGGTGATCTCGTTAAAGGTCATCGCACACATCAGCTTAGTCTCGGATCATCATCACCTCGCCTCATCTGCTCCTTGGTAGCCAGGGGTCCATCAAATGTAGCGGCACTTCTCCGGAACAGCTTTCAGCGTCTCCCGAGGTGTCGACGCGGCTACATGACGTCGGCAACATGATCGTGACCGCGCGCTTATTGCTGAACGTATTTGTGTGCAATGAGCCCTAACGTGATTCTGAAGGTAGTGTAGATACCTGGAAAACAGAAATATATTAGTAGAGCTCTATTTGCATTATTGCAAAACAACGATTCATAAACTGTTGAAAAATAAACTAAATAAAGAAAGAATAGTCAGCGTAAAAATCTTAGACATATAGATATAATGTATTATGTAACGAGTATTTCAATATATATATATTTTCGAACTTCACTTGTACGTCTTTTACTTCAGCCTCGGCCATCGAAATAGAGAGGGTGAACACCGCTTGTACTTTGGCATCCGTCATTGTTACTGACTACCGCTTGTACTTCGGCCTCGGTCCACTTAAAAGGGGGACGTGAACACCGCTTGTGCTTCGGCATCTGTCATTGTTACTGACTACCGCTTGCACTTCGGCCTCGGTCCACTTAATAGGGGGGCGTGAACACCGCTTGTGCTTCGGCATCTGTCATTGTTACTGACTACCGCTTGCACTTCGGCCTCGGTCCACTTAATAGGGGGGCGTGAACACCGCTTGTGCTCCGGCATCTGTCATTGTTACTGACTACCGCTTGCACTTCGGCCTCGGTCCACTACTATACTTACAGGCAAGCAGCTCCAGAGTAGCTAGATGCAGCCCGTTAGTCACGTTAGATTTATTCTGTAATCATGTAACTGGGAAGGATTTGGGAAGGAAAGTCTGTATTTGTCATTAGTCTAGCAGCGAGAGTTTAATTCGGTAAGTATGAGTCATAACGTAAGCATTGAATGCCTCTTAATTTGAATCGGAGAAGTAATTATCGCTGTCAACAACCGCCTTATTCCCAATGTCATTGTCTTCGCAGTCAGTATAATTACTAGGTGCGAAAGTTATCCAACGTTTTAACTGGTCTGCTGGATAAATACTTGTATATTTACGTTTTGAGTGTCCTGGGATGCTAGTGACTTCATATCGATCGTTTTCTAAAACTGCAGTTATTTTTAAGGGGCCTCGAAACTTTGGACATAACTTTTTACTTTTTCCATCTGCTGGATTGTGATGATTAGGAATCATTACCAAATCATCTATTTGAAAGAATTTTGTTGGAGCCCTACGGCTATTAAATTTCTTTTTCATATATTGTTGACTCTTTTCGGTGTTTTCAAGAGCAGCCAACCGTATTGTATCTCTAGATGGGCCCGATTCAGAGGTATCTATTGAATCGGATAACTCGTTCAAAATAGGACCCTCCCCAGGACAGATTGTGCGACGTCCGAATACTATCTCAGAAGGAGATTTACCCGTAGTTTTATTGACTATGTTATTTAAGCCCACTGCAATTTACCTACTCTGACATCCCAGTCGCGCTCCGCCTGATCGTAATTGGTCGCGGCTAAAGAATCGAGAATTGTACGATTATATCGTTCGATCTGCCCATTTGCTCGTGGTGTTGCTACAGCGTTCAGTACATGCTTAGCACCTATTAATTTTACAAAGTTTGTGAATACCGCTGATGTAAAACTAGTACCACGATCGGTTATTATTACGTTTGGACTACCTATTACGTCAAATATATCCTGCAAAGTTTTGATAGTGGTTTTTGTTTTTACATCTTTAACTGGTCTTATAAAAATAAATTTACTGAAACCGTCAATTACACCGAGTATGTAGGAATTCCCCTTTTTGCTCCTAACAAATGGTCCTAGATGATCCATGTGAAGAGTGTGAAATGGGATGTTACCTTTGGGGATTGGATGCAAGTACCCAGTGGGTTTGGTAGTAGACGCTTTATTGTATGCACAATTAAGACATGCTTCCACGTATTTGCGAACAAATCGTTTCATTTTTGGGAACCAATAGTCTTGTTTTATTTTATCAAGAGTCTTTTCGACCGCAAAGTGCCCCATCTCATCATGACATAGCTGACAAATACGCCACCGTGCCCCATTAGGTACAACCCATTTTTTTTGATTCCCCACTAACCTGTAAATCTTGTCATCCTGGAGGAGGAAATTTGTATAAATATCTTTAACCTCCTTTTTATTACTTTTTAAGATCAATTTGATGTGTTGCAGCTTAGGGTCAGTCATTTGAACAGTTTGAAGCCAGTCGGTGGCATTTATATTCATGATATCATACTCCCTACCATCTAACAGTTCCCGCGAATCTCGATAAGCAATAGGATTTCGGCTTAATGCGTCAACATGTTTCATGTTGTCGCCTGGCCTGTACTCAATGCTAAAATCATATTCTTGTAATAATAACCACCATCGAGCTATCCGTGGCATCAAATCACGCTTTGTCAGGGTAGTTCTCAATGCGTTGCAGTCCGTGAATACTTTGAACGGTATACCAATTAAATAAATGCGAAACTTCTTCAGCGACAGGACTACCGCAAGAGTTTCTAACTCATAGGAATGTAGGTATTCTTCTTCTTTAGTGGTTTGCTTACTAAAGTATGCCACGGGCCTGGGAGGAGATTTTTCGTCAGGCTTCTGAAGCAGAATTCCGCCTACTCCTAATTTGCTGGCGTCGCAATGTACCTCAGTTATGTAAGTTGTATCATACAGAGCCAAAATGGGACGTTCGATTAACTTAGTTTTAATTGTATTGAATGCTTCCTCTTGGAGACTACTCCAAACCCAGGGGATATTTGCTTTTGTAAGAGAAGTTAAAGGTTTAGCTATACTCGCAAAGTTAGGAACAAATCGTCTAAAGAAACTAGCGAGGCCCACGAATTGTCGGACCTGATGGACGCTGCTTGGTGTCGGGAATAAAGCTACTGCTTCAGTTTTTCTACTACCGGGCCGCAGGCCATCTTTAGAGATTTCATATCCTAAGTAATCTAGCTTCGTTTCAAAGAAGAAACATTTGTCAATATTTAAAGTCAATCCAGCTTTACGAAGGCAATTAAAGATTCTCCTTAACTTTTCCATACCTTCGTATACGTCAGTACAGGGTGACAAGATGTCATCCATATAGGGCAAGGCTAGGTCAAATCTGTCTTTCCCTAGGGTTTTATTTATCATATGTTGAAATACAGCTGGTGCGTTGACCAAACCGAATGGCATTCTCGTATATTCGAAATGACCGTCAGGAGTTACGAATGCTGTTACATGAGTCGAATCTTGCGCCATTGGAATCTGGTAGTAGCCTGATTTTAAGTCTAAACTCGTAAAGAATCTTTTGCCGTTAAGTCTATCTAGTTGGTCATCTATGACTGGCATAGGGTACGAATCTTTGACGGTCTTTTTGTTAAGTGCCCTATAATCTACGCATAAACGATAATCGTTATTCTTCTTTTTAACTAAAACTATCGGACTTGCGTAAGAAGAATTAGATTCTTTAATAATATCGTTATCAAGGAGCTCATTTACCAGTTTTTGAACTACTATGCGTTCGCTATAAGGTAATCTGTATGGTTTGTACGAGACTGGGGAGTTATCAGTAAGTGTAATATGCATTTCAGAAATAGTCGATGTTCCCAGCTCGCTCACGTTTAAAGCAAAACAATCACGGTATTCATTAACTAACCCTAACAGTTGTTGTTTCTGGTTGTCAGTAGTCTCAGAACCAATTTTTAACATATCCATTGTCAGGGGATCAGGATTGTTGTCGATAGGTTTGTCAACTGTCAGTTTGTAGACTCCTAATTTGTCAGCCTTTTGGAAATCGCTATAAATGTTAAGCGAGATCGGTAACAAATTAGCCCTTGCAATAAGCTTTCCCTTATGCAACACATGTTTATCCCCAGATAAGTTTATAACTAATATTTTTCCCATGCCTTCTTCTACTAAATATAATCCTAGGGGAATTAAAATTTCTTCCCCCTTCTTAAAACAAGTGTTTCCTGCTAAGTATAGTAGCCCCGTGTGATTATTTCCTAAATATATATCTACGCCGACCACCCCATTAATCGCAACATCTGATTTAATGTAAACTTCTGATTTAACTGCTTCGGCCACCGCTGAGTATAAAACCAAATTACTGTTTGTTTTGTAAACAGTAACCTCAGGTAATTCAGTTAGAGTCTGCCCAACAAGTACATCTGTGTTAAGGAACTCATTATGTACAATAAACACTTCTACTATGGCTGTAACAAAGTCCACGCTTATCTCGACGGATGTCTTTGCTAACGGTAATACTACACCAGTTGCAAAGCCCTTTAATACAGGTAGTCCCTCTGTCGAGGTATCTAGTTTTAATTCGTCTGCAGTGCTCTGTTTGATAAGCGTGCACTCGCTACCGAAATCGACAAATGCAGTTTTAGGTATGCCGTTCACAGTTATATTTTTTGTATAAATATTGTGAGTTTTTTTGCTGGCTTCGATTAACTGTACCTTATTGACGGGATTCAAACTATTTTTATCTTTGTCTGCGTCCCGCTTGCAATGTTCGGCTAAATGGCCCATTCTGTTGCATTTTGGACATTTTTGAAGAGCTTTCGGGCATTTCGGAACAGTATGTCCCAGCTCCGAACAATTATAACAACGGAGTTTAAACGAAGGGTGTTTATTGTTCCGTATGCTATCTTTAGTTTGCATAGGGGTTTTCTTTATTTCTTTTAGACTTTTGCAAGAGATATTGCGTAGATACTTGAGAAGTCTACTCGGTCGTCTTAAATCTGAGCCTAACGCATTCAGACGGATATTATTATCATATATGCCCTGTACTATGCAGTCTACTGCATCTTTCCCCTTGATACCACAATGATTAACAAGCTTTGCTTTATCATAAAAGTACTCTTCTAGAGTTTCATCCCTCTTACTCTTCCGGTCCAACATTTCGATGAGTTTATCCGCATAATTTCGATCGTCTGGAAAACTTTTCAATAATTTGACCTGCCATTCCTTCCAGTTAAGCTTAACTGACGATAAGCCTTCATACCATCTGCGTGAAAGACCGGCAAGCTTCGGTAATGCGTTATAAATAATTTCTTTATCATTCCAGTAATATATTTGAGCAGTTTCATTCACTTTCTTTAACCATGATGCCATCGTTTGATTTTTTTGGCTCGGATCAAAGTTTGGAATAACATCTTTGGCGCCTATGAAGTTACTTTCATTACGTTTATTTAGAGCGTCTATTAACTTTTCTACTACATTACTTTCTTTAGATTTAGACGTAGCGCTTTGCTTTCGGTATTTAGTTCGCTTCGATTTCACTGGGGACCGTCTACGCCTGCTGGTGATCGATTCAGAAGAATTCGATTTTGTTGTAGTACTACTCGTTACTGAACTTCTGCTAGCATGCCGTCTCTTTTCCACGTGTTTGCGCTCACGACGCGAGCGTTTTTTGTTTTTATGCAGTCGTGACCGCGAACGTCCCCTGTATGCTTTGGACGATTGTGAATCTGTGCTACGTGACCGCCCAATAGAACGAGAAAATTTGGTGCGGTGATTTCGCTTCAACGATCTTTTCCTATGACGTGAATGTTTAGCATCGGAAGAAGAAGAGGCCAATGTTGAACTCCAAGAGGTGTCCCTACGCATTGATCGCGAGCGTGTCCGGGGACGTTTGGATCCGCGAGATCGAACCCGCGTGTTCCTCTCCATAGATCTACTCCTACGCTCGACTACACGTGGAGGTGTAAAGGCCTCTCTAGCAGACGTCCTATCCGACATTGTCACAATCTTTTATGATTATTGTCAAGTCAAGGTCAAATTGTAATCAGGATAGTAGGAAAATATTGATATGATTAAAATAGTAATCGTAATAAAAAAAAAACAGCGAAACAACATATTCAGCAAATCATTAAAGAGTTATTCAATTAAATATCATTCAAGTAATCATTAATATACTTAATTGTATTTTACTGTGTAATTTCTTAACGTTTCACTGTGTGCTGTGCATAGGTGCATTCGCTCTATTGAGCACAAAATAAAAATAACAGCAAGATGCAGTAGAATACCCGTGCCTACTGAGCACGTGGTATCGGCACAATCTTTGTCAGACGTAAAACGAATGCACATTTAACCAAATAAAACATCCACACCCATCCCGAAGGGTAGCCCCGGCAAGGTGAGAGTGGACACTTGGTCACCGCGGTGTTCCTATCTTGTACCTCCATAGAGTAGCCATGGCAAAGTATATGCAGGAACACCCAGCAACGAATAATATGCATCTGTTTAATGACTCACATCTGCCTCCCCGTAGAGTGTATACAGAGAGCTGCTTGCATGGTGGAACACTATAATACCATCCCAGAGAACTCGTGTGTATCCCGGCAAGATACACAAGGCCCTCACAATCCGTGCCTACGTCTCCATAGAGTAGCCATGGCAAGACGCATGCACGTTGGAACATCATTATACCGCTCCGGAAAACATGTGTACCCCGGAGTGTAGCCCCGGCAAGATACACAATGCCTTCACAATCCATGCCCACATCCCCCATAATGATTTAAACAAGAATAAAGCACACGGTGAAACATTTATTTCCTTTATCCAACATGTAGCCGTTATTTTATTCAGTTAGCAGGTAGAAAAATATTTAAATCGAATATGGGCGCTGAATTATCCCACTTCTGATTTATTAGACAAATCAGAAGTTAGGTTTTAACTAGATATTGATTGCATTTATCTGTATATATTACTATAAGTATGGAGGAACAAATTTAATGAAATGCATTAACAAATCACAAGTTTATTCTCATTATCATGATTTCTCTTAAACTTTTCACTTAAATTACGTATAATACTTAACATTATATTATTGTACATAATTGCTAAGTAAATTATACCAATAGCAATAGTAACAATGTAGAATCCAACATTTAAAACAAAATAACGGCCACAGTTTAAATCTTACTATGATATTTTAAAGAATAGTTATTAAATCAGACTGACTTACAATAGGTTCTCCACTTGATACTATACGACTTGTTCTCTTGGTGGTCCGTACTCGAATGCCCCGAGGGCTCCGATGATCCCCCCCTCGTTATTGAGCGTTGAAAATCCACGGACAAAGAAAAAAAACTATCGTTGTCACTTGACAGGCAAAGGAAATGTGACTATTCAGCCAATATGATTTTAACAAAAATTAAAATTATGTAAACTAAATGTAGGTATTTCTTGTGGAGAAGTGATGAAATACAATCTTAATTTTATAATCTAACAGGTTGAATACGTTACATAAACGTGGCTTAGATTTCTGGGGTCTTAAATTATTAAAAAGTAGTTGATCTTCTGTATTTTCCATACTGTGGTATAGGGTTCTGCTATAAGGAAGCCATGTGTATAAATTGCAGCCTCCCAATGATGATAGGTTACCGAGTTTTTGCCTACCTACTACGTAATAAGCTTTTTCCTTAACTCAAACATTTTTGGAGAAAAGGTAAGCAGTTTATAGATAAATCAGTTTTGTAGGTAAATCGAGTGTGTTCGAAAGGAGGTCTCTATTAGCTAGATTACGGTACAGCCTTTTTCTTTCAACGAAAACATAGTTTGTGCGTATACCGAGATGTAGAACTTTCATGGGAATATTAACAGAAGTTTCTTTCTTTTGTACATGGTTTGCCGATAGTGCTATTACATAGTATATTATTTATATTTTCATCTTTAGCAAATGAATGAATGGCACGATCTATGACAGAGCTTTTGGAAAACAGACAATTCTAGTCACACATCCCAATAGACCTTTTACTTTACTCCGTCACCCGACATTGGAATCTCCGTTAAAAGTGTTCGTTTCTCAAAGCCGCCATTAAGTTCACACCGTGGCGACGACGGGTCATGGCGCGAAGCCTGCCAGTGCGGCCAGTGGCTGACGTCAGGCGCTGAAATAACCATATTGATCCCGACTAGCGAATGGCGGGTGTCCAGTGTGGAACATGTGGGTAGTATGGAGTTTATAGCGGTAGTTGCGGCGCTCCTAGCGGGTAAGAAGTGACGTGGGTAGACTTTAGACCAAAAAAGTGACGTAAGATTGTATTAGAAGAAAAGACCCTAAGCAGTGACGGTACCCAGGAACACTTACACCAATTTGCTGGTTGGATAATATTGTCACTATAACTTTAGCCGAAACGAGACAAGACGTCGATATGTCAAGGAAGAATTGTACTATTTACTGCTACAAAGATCACTGCCTAAGAAACAAGCCTATCTCTAATTATCGGGCACAATGCCAAGGTCAACAAGACGTTCATTTACAGCAAAAATACTGATAAGATCTGACACAACAACCTCTTACACAACATTTAACTGATTCAGACAAATAAGAAAACCCTGTCCCTCCAAAAATACATGTCAAAAAAGTATTAATATCCTCCTCCCGGGCCAGTTTATCCCAAAACAAAAACAACAAAAAATGAGATTACTACGAAACTATAAAAGATGCAGAAACTTCGTCAAGTGAGCTCCCAAACTATGACCCAATAAAGTTCGCGAGAAAACTCCCGAACTACACGCTATAGCTAAATATAGCAGTAACGAACATGTCCGCTATGAGGGAACTTTTAGCTTCCAATACAACTCAAGTATTAGCGGGATCAATGGAAGTGTGGAATTGCTGCGATTATAAGAGTTCCGATTTGTAAAGATTGTTAGTGTGTTTAGATCCTTACAAATTAGGTTCACCAAAGGATGTCTTTGTAATTATTATACAATTCAGCAAATACGTTCATCGCTGCGCTGCTGTGTACAGTTTAAAAATGTTATAGCCCTATAAATTATTCCAGACACTACGTGACCCTATTTTATAGTTCTGAATAAACGAAATACGCAAACTAGACGCAAAGACAATTCCCATATTTATGTGTATTTACGAGCAGCCATAACCGCACGGCATAAATTTAAAATATTCGAATTGTACGTACGTTTGAAATAAAAACGCTCGTTTCACCACCATGTTTGTTGTTGTTTCGCTCGTGCGAAATGTTGCAGCGGGACACATTCGACTCGTCCCTAACAGACGTATATTGCTTATTGCTACTCTATGCACTCGCGATTTCTTTTCATCTTGTCCTATCTTGATTCAAGCCTATAGAGATAGGCTTTCGGTAAGTTGATTAATATAAACATTGTGGAGGCGTTTCTTTTTTTTTGAGAGTAGGAAATCATCAAATAACTTCTCCCGCTCTGGGTGGAGCAGGAAGGTGTGTCAGACTTTTACTGACTAAAACCCACCCGTGTTCCCTCAGTTGCCTGTGTGCCAGGGGCCGCGGTATCTCTTTCGAACAACCCGCACCCCTGGCAGGCATCGGCCCATGCAGACCCCACCAGTTGGTGCTGACATCTCTTTGAGGCGCGCGTGAAACACAACGCGCCATCGACCCGGCCTTGGTTTTACCGGACAGCGAGCTACCTATTACTCGCCGTCCGCAAGCCCGCGCCTACGGTGGCCGGGAATCAGCCTGTGATTCCCGACGCCCAGGGCGTCTCCTGCGACGACTAGGGCCATGAGGGCGCATATACTGCCTCTCCCTCACTTGTCCAACCTCCCTCTTCGCGAGCATTACTGCTTCGCAGAAGGAAGAGACGGCTACCCATGCACTCTCGCTCCGTTCCATGGCCTGGACCAGGGCCGGACGCGAGAGATCGCCGCCGCCGATCGCGTCCATGAGGATACGGCGTTGTTCCGCCCAAGCCGGGCAGACCTCCACCGTATGCTCCACCGTGTCCTCAGGGCGATTTTCGCAGTGAAAACACCCGGGCGTTTCCTCCCGCCTTATGCGAAACAGGAACCTCCCGAAACATCCGTGTCCGGTGAGGATCTGCGTCAGGCGAAAGGTGAGGACGCCGTGGCACCTCTCAATCCAGTTCTTAAAGAGGGGACTTACCGCCGCACTCGTGGCGTTACATTGTTATATAAACTTTCGGTCTTATTCCTATGAGTAAAAATGATGATAATCTAAAACCTTGCTTAAATCTGGTTGTCAAAAAGTGTTATTAATAAACGCATTTTAGCACAACGTTCAACGTTATAACCTTACTATAAACTTAAAGAAGCCAGAACCCTACTTTAACAGTGTTTTCAGGAAAAATGGCCGACTCTAAAGCAGCGTGACCATTTGCCGTACAAATATTGTGTCACCAAATGTCAACTTCAAGCTATCAGTTGACAGTTACAATTTCAAATTATTTGTCAAATTTAAATAGCAATGACGTCACCGCGTCAGAAGTGTCGAAACTATAGACAATTAAATAGTTGCCAGTACGTATTATCGTCTATGGTTACACTTATTCGGTGTGTAGGCACACATTCACGTTTGACGATTCGTTGTGTTGATCAATTTGTTGAATGACTTCATTCAAATGGCAACATTTTGATTGGTTTTATAAGCTTATCGAGCAGTTTAATTAATCTTAAGCCTTCGATAAGTTTTTTTTATGAATAAGACCGTAAATTAAAAACACACGTTCATTCACACGACATTGAAAATAAAATGGAAAATATAGTAGTAGTAGGTATCTCAAGGGGATTAGTAAAGCTAATAATAATTAGTAAAGCTAATAATAATTACTGAATATAAAATTCTCAACGCATATTTTCCATGAAATGTGTTTTCATGTCAAACTTTATGAAAAACTCCGACAAAAACACTATATTAATGACTTTACTAATTACAAACTAAAATGTTCGGCGCCATTTCGACAAAAAGTACTTTTAACGTTAATTTATCATTAGGTGAAAATAAAATTCAAGGAGAGAACTATTTTGCTGCTTAATTACCATTCATCAAGTGAAACATTGATTTACGAAAATAAGTATTCTGATTTACTCTTTAAAAGCTCTGCAATTAAAAATGAAAAGGTTGGTCGTTAATTCTTTAAGATTTCAAAGAGATTTTTTTGTACTCTCATAAATGAACGACTTCTATTAAAAAGGGCTATTAAAGATTCAAACAAAATAATTCAAAACCACACTGCACACATTACATGTATTTTTGTTAACGAGCGAGTTCAACATGTCCTTTAAACTTTAAAGTTTAACACTTCAATGGCGTTTATAGTCATCAACGATGCACCAGTACCAGCAAACCTCAGTTCTGGATCGCATTACCAACGGGCAATAACTTTATTCACAATTTGTAGCACGTTTTAAACATGGTGTAAATTCAACGCTCGCAACACAGTTGAGTCACTGTGCGAGGCGCACAGTGTCCATCAGCACACACGGCGCACTCCCATTCGTACCTCCCTTTCATCCTCCAAACGACGCTTTGATTAAACAATTTCGTTGCGCACCAAAATAAAGTTTTTAATCTTTCGATGTGGCGGATGTGACGTCAGAGAATCGAGGCCAAACAAAGACTCGAGAGTCGGATGTGGTGGTTGTTTTTTTTTAATTTCTGTGCTCTGCGTGTCGAAGGATTGGATGTGGATGGCATACCTTATTGTATGTACCCACGGGTATGAGAATTACCTATGTTTGTATACCTACGCTGTTTTGGGACGCAGGAAATGTTGTTTGGAAACAAAGTATTGGGTACCTACAGTGCGTTACTCATATATTACAGATTTCAATATTTTTGTTTCAAAACGAAAACTTTATAAAATTATGTCAACATGAATTGCATTTAAATGCCAGTGAATAGCCGTTAATCAATTAATGCAGGCGTCCGTACGAACTTCGTGGAATACTTCCAGACTATACTAATAAATGTAAGGTGCCAACTCGAAGGCACAAGTAAAGTTTGATAAAATCCAGGTGTCGCCTAGTTAGCGGGTAACGATTTTTTACAAAGTTTCTGATCGTGGATGTTCCATCCTATTAACAATTTTGTTTTCATGATTTATCGCATGGATATTGAGATCGGCAGCATCGTCACTGATAAATGTGGGACGGTAGTTTCTAATAAGATTTTCAAATCAGATGTTTTATAGGTAGGTTGGTAAAGATCCTAATAGTTGATGTAGTTAGATAGAAAACCAGCTACACCAATAGGATAACTGATGCGCTGCAATATGTGGGTACACCCTTTAGGAACTACACAACACCAATTTTTGTTTTATGCCGAACAGAGTCACGTTTGTTTTTTATCCCATCTCATCATCATCACATTATCATCATCATCTCATCTTAGTCCCATAAAATGTGTCTGTGTAAATAAACAGAAAATAGTATCCAGTATTATTTAGGTACTATGTTAGTAAGTACTAACACAGCTTCAATATGACAAAATTCAATAAAAACCTTTTCCAAAAAAAAACAACCGACTTCCGGAAAAACACTACAAAGTGAAAAATTACTTAAATTTCGGAAGTCGGTGACTTTCGATATGTATTTTAACTTTTTGTCACCGACTTCCGAAATTAAAGTTATTTTTCACTTTGTAGTGTTTCCGGAAGTCGGTTGTTTTTTTTTTTGGAAAAAGATTTTTTGTCACTTTTTAGTTATAGCACCTACCACCCCAATTCGAAATTTCATCATCCTTGGGGTCAAAACAATGCATATTTATGCAATAGCAGCAATCGCGGTTGATTTGCTGTTATTTTTTGAAGAGTTCCGCTGTCTGTCTCCGAAACGCATCATCAGATCTATATGAAATTGAAATGGGACCATTTCGGAATAAACCTCTTTCGAACAAAAAATAAATTTGCAAATCTGTCTATACCTATATAACGAAGTTATACCCGAACATAAATAAAAATAGAATAAAAATTTAGATATATAAACATGTCGAATTCATGACCTCCTTCTTTTTGAAGTCGGTAAAAAAAGTCATAAACATTATCGCCAGCATCTCATTAGTTACCCAAATTGCCGGGGTTAGTACTTTTTCAAAACAACATTAACGTCAAAATAAAAGTACTTACTTGAAAGAAAAAATACATTGAGTAAAGTTCAATAACACATCGATACAACGTGCTCTCTGGAAATATATTAGAATCCTGCGTTTTATGACCTCAATTTTTCTTTTATTACCTGTGCATACAACTTTGCTCTCACAAAGGCGCCTCTTACAGCTCTTACAGGCCCATTACGGTACCTATAAAGTCCCCATCGCCGCACACAACTCATGGGGGCCGTACGGCCCCCAAAACTTTGGGAGTTCTAATGGACATCGATGTCTTTGGATGAAGTGATGCTGAGCATAGAGGTGGGAAGTTGCGAGTTGAGTAGAATCGATTCTTTTTCAGCAAGTCTTGCGACAAGCGACAAGCTGCAAGTTTCTACCACCTGATGCAGACATGTGCGTATACTCATGTTTTGGACACATAAAAAAACATTATCTTATCTTCTCTGGTTATTGGTAATTCCTTGAAATGGGCCTTAGGCCATAGCTATTAAAATTGACAACATTTTTGACGTCGATAACGAGAAGTCTAAAACTACATCAAAAATATCTTGAGAAGCGCCGAGTGCCCGGGACGCTTAAACTTTAATTTTAAATCTGAGCATCTATCGTTTTTTATCTTAGCTCGTATCATAATGTCTTTTCACAAAAAAAAAAATCCAACTTTAAAATACTGTTCCATTCCTCTGTAACATGTGCGTAATTAAATAATTTCGCACTTATTTGTGAGTTTCCATGTTTGACATGCATAACGTTAAACAAGGTATAACACAGGAGCGCATTAATTTATGTTCTATGTTTATAGTCATATGACCATATGGAGCTGTAAGGAAATTTTAAAAGCGATGTTGCTTTTAAATATTTTCCTTACAGCTCCAGTATTCATTCCAGGGAGTCTAAACTGTTTATTTTTTAGGTTTTCTTTGGAAGTTGGTTGTTTTTCTATGAAAAAAAGTATTTTTATCCCTTTTTAGTTGTTACCACAGTAAAAATGCACAATGCACAGATGACAACCTGTACTGTACACATCTGTTAACCCCTTAAACCATACAGGCGTGATGTTATGGAATAGTGTAACAATACATAGCTATACGATCGCAGTAACCGCGAGTCATTTGCTGTCAGTTATTGAAGAGTTCCATTGTTTATCTCCAAAAATCTTCATTAGATTGTAATATAATAATTTAATACTAATACCTTCACTGAAAAATATGCATTAAATTACGGAAACCCCATTTAATCGGATCAATCGTTTTTGAGAAAATCCGGACTTTCATAATGGGTCGAATACAAAGCCTCCTTTTTTGAAGTCGGTTAAAAATATTATCTATCTGCTAACTTTCGCTATAAACTTGTGCAAATGTTCATACTTCAATCCCAACGGTTTAGGCTGCGCATTGTCTCAATGAATTAATGATTTAAATAAACTAGATTTTAACAGATAGACGTTCTTGCATCGACATATTGTATTGTATAAGTAACAAATATTAATAACATTATTGGTTATTTATATTAGCGACTGCCAGATAAAATAAAACAATCAAAGTTGAATGAATAAATTAAAAATAATCTCCATAAAGCACACTGAAAATTAATTAATTGACAAACCGCCACTAAAATCGTCTCGTTAATAATACATTCGATTTGGCATGCACCCGGAATCGATTCGTAATTTATTGCGCCAGCCCTGACCCGAACCTTGAAATTGTACCCAAGACGATCATTTTTAAAAGTTTCTCCCCCCTCTTTTGTGGCGTCGATCGCATCACAAAATCGTTTTACGCACACAACGGGCAATGAATCTTTGTCCAAGTTCGGCACACGATAGAAAAACTTGTTCCGTTATAACACTCATAGCGATAATGATTGATCATCGGATGTCGGGGACTTTAATAACTGAGTAAAACAACCTAAAATTAAACCTAGAACTGAAAATGACAAGATAAGAATTACTCGAGCCTTGATTCCAGTGGAGATAAGGGTGCTTACGTCACGAAATAAAAGCCTCCAGACTAAAATTGGCGTCCGTAAAACCAAGGACAGTGAGCTTTTAAAGCCGGGCTTCAAGTTGGGCTAGATCTTTTCAGGTCTTGTATTTTTACTTATGAGCGTATCCGTAGCTAAGTATCAATAGAATTTAATTAACTTTCCTGAATCCATGATATCTATTTTTATTGAATTACTGGATACCTGCCTTCGAAGATTAATAAAGATTCGCAGAGTTAATACCTTTAAGTTCGGGTTCATTTAGGGTCGTGTCGTAAAACAAAATCTTTTATTTTTACAGGGCGCTGTCACTGAAATACTTTTATTAGGTAGCTAGGGAGCAGTGGAAACAGACATACTCATAGCTGTAGTTAAATTATGAAGTTAATTGAATATATTAAAAGAGCTAAATGGAATTATTTAATGTATCTTTCCTAAATCGGCGGTTACCCATCAAGACCTAACTCAATATACCAAAACTTTGCAGCAGGCACCAAAAACCTTCTCTTCTGTTGATGTGAGTACAAATATGAGTAACGCAAAACTTAATTTTAAATAAAATTGTTTGTTGCGATTTGGAAAAAGATGTTTAAGAGGAGAACTAGTAAAAAAGCAGATGGTCAAAATGTGTCACTTAGGAGGTCTTTGTAATTAACTGTTGAAGGTGATTAATCTTAAACTACGTGCACCTGTAAATCTCGCAGTTTCAGGTGACTTCGAAACCATAATCATATAACTGGCAGACTCAGTATTTTTCCCACATTATCAGGAATAAATAACGTAATATTCCACCTATTCCCCTAATAACAAGTCTTGGCATCTAATTTGAGCTCCTCACCCGGAAAAGTCAATTTCCACTTGTACCTCGATCACGAGGCGGTAGGTACCTTATAAAGACGCGTACAGGAAGACGCGCCAATAAAAACGGTCCTTTTTAATGCGATGTCACTCCTCAATATAGGACTCAATCAGGGAGACATAGAGGGTGAACTTTAATTGTGTCGGGAGGTAAATTCAGTAATGTGTGGCGTTGTTTCTAGTTTTGGTGTTCAACAAAATCTGTTATTTTTTTTGTTAAATGGAACTATGGTGAATTTATTACCCATTTTGAATTACAGGATTTATTAAATAATCTTACATTAACTCTGTAGCTTTATTTCACCTTTCCAATCAACGCGGAATGGACAAACACAAAACCACTGGCGTATAAACGACATAGCTTTATAAAATAATAGTAGTTCAAAATGTCTGATTTAATAATACTCTCATTATAAGTACTCGTTGATTACTCAGTTACAGTAAATGAAACGTTAAACTAACAGCTTTTGAATATTTATTTCACGCCAAGTAATCTAGATGTGGTAATCCTACATTCTTGTCAATCAGAAAGTCACGAACGTTTCGAAAGCCCAAACATACAGCGATCAATCTACTTCTACACGAAGGATTTCATATAAACGTACCGTACAACCACGGGCTCTTAACTACACCGTAACCACAGCTTATAAACCACACCGTAAGTCTAAACGTTTACGTTTGCTAACGGAAACGCAAAACCACGGGATAACTTCCGTTACTTGGTCTTGATTTAACATTAAAATAGTTAATAGTTACATGTGTAAGATATTAATGTTGCGTTTGGTACCAAGTGGAGCCGGATATTGCATTCCAAGCTGTACAGTGAATTGGGGTGCTGTCACGTGCACTGCTGTTTATTGCTTTCTAAACGAGTATTTTAAATATCAGTAGGATATGAGATTATAACTAACTACCTTTTTCCAGCAGCTTCGCCCGCGTGGTGGGTGAAAATTTTCCCACGGGAACGTACTGTAGGGGTGTAGTGTAGTTTGTTAAGTGTGTGGACATTACACTACGAAATGAAACAATAATAGGAGCTTAACTTCGTGTTTCCACGTGTATTTTAAGATAAAACGTACAAGGCAAGCCTGCGCTTAAAGTAATAATGAATATTTTTACGTAATAGAAAAACATCTGTCAAACATACTTTAAATTATAAATTAACACTTTCTGGCTGTTCGATCAATAGCCATTATTGGCTGCCAGTAAACGTAAGGTTTCATGCTTGGCATACAACCTTTACAGTACCATCGGGATAAAAAGTATCTTGTGTTCTTATAGGTTACAAAATATATGTGTGCTAAATTTCATACAAATTCGTTCAGCCGTTTTTGCGTGATTGAGTAACAAACATCTAAACATACAAACTTTCACATTTTTATTATAAACTAGCAGCACTCCGCGGTTTCACCCGCGTCCCGTTCCCGTTCCCGTGGGAATACGGGGATAAAATATAGCCTATGTCACCCGGGGATAGTGTAGCTTCCCAACAGTGAAATAATTTTTCAAATCGGTTCAGTAGTTTCGGAGCATATTCAATGCAAACAAACAAACAATCTAATCTTTCCTCTTTATAATATTAGTATAGATAAAGTAAGATAATCTTTGCTGGCTGATATTGGTACATAGATGACTGACCTGCTCTAAACATTTAAATTTCCCGTGTCTCAGCTTGGTAATCAAAGAAGTCATCCTTTTTTAACGGAATCATTAACAATTTTTTATTTTAAACTCATCCCACCTTCCCGTAAACTTCTTCCACCTTCACACAACAAAAGTTAAGCCCCTCTTCCACGCTGCTAAGCTAATAACTCTGAACGTTAAATCAGCTTTTACGACAAAATTTAACATAAACACTAAAGCATTTTAATTATGGGGGCCAGAGTTTGAGGAAAGTGCCGTCTATTCGGCGGTATCTTGATCCAGTGACAGAGATAACGGCCTGAAAGGGGATGCTGCTAAACATTCAACTCGGCTCACTTTACTTTGTGTGCCATTTGAATGTATTTTGGAGTTGACTGTGTCACTGGGTCTCCGTGCTGTCCTGGTATGTAAGAGGAAAGTTCATCATCGACCTAGCCTTTTCGTAGCCTCTTGTTGGGGTCGGCTTCCAGTGTTATCGGATGCAGCTGAATACCAGTATTTTACAAAGAGCGACTGCCTATCTGACCTCCACAACCCAGTACCTGAGTATTACGATACCCCTTGGTAAGACTGGATGTCAGGCTTTCGGGCTTCTAAAGATCTGTAACGATTGTCAAAGATCCACAAATTAAAGTCAACGGCTTAACGTGCTTTCCGACGCACGGAGGGGTTTTGTTACGTAAAGATGTTCACCCATCCACGGACCAACCGCGCCAAGCGTAGCTTAGCCTGATAGATCGATCCGCGTGGCTGTTATTACTTAACTACAAACCCCTCCCTCGTTCAAGGAAAGCTTGTGCTGTCTAAAGCAGGTATGTAACTAAATATTTCGTACATTATTGTTGTTTGGGTTTTTAAGCACCACTATTTATAGAAAACTACGATTTCCTGAAATACGCAAAGTATCAAAGTGGCTCCTATACAAAAAACAATAGGTTGGTATAGATTTAATTGATTGTAGCTGCCTAGGCTGGTATCATACTTCTGTAAGTTGTTGCTAAATTGATTCGTTTTATCGTGTGTGCGTATAGTATAGTACTAACTACTCCACTGTTTAAGTATGCATGAGATAAATATCCATTTAAAATAACATAAAGACTGACATCAAAGCAAAAATAAATACATTTACAAAACATCTAACCCTCTTAACGAGATTATATCAACAAATCAAAAATACAATTTAACTCTCCCAATTTGTATAATATAATGGTGTGTTCAAATTCAAACTAAAATGAAAACGAAAAATCACATTATAAAATACAAACAAGTCTAGAACCGATATCATAATATCAAATTCATCACTCATTTAAAAAAAAAACTCTGGAGATATGAGCATTTTTAAAAAGGTATTTTTGTATTTTTTATTTATTTTTCTACAGTAATGTTAAAGCAGGGTGACAGTTTTATATACTAGCTACTGCCCGTGGTTTCGCCCGCGTGGAAGTCGGAAATTATCCCGCGGGAACATACTACCAGGATAAAAAGTATTCTATGTGTTAATCTAGGTTAAAATCTATCTGTGTGTCAAATTTCATCCAAATCCATTCAGTAGTTTTTGCGTGAAAGAGTAACAAACATCCATACATACAAACTTTCGCGATTATAATATTAGTAAGAAAGTAAGGATGTAACAAGACCTGCACGCTAATTGCGTAACTCACGATTCATCATGATTTGTTTCGTTTTGAAACAGATGGCTAAACCATTGCTTCATATGTTCGAAAAATGTGTCTGCTCAACAACGTAAATAACGCAATGAATATTGTTGAACTGTCAAAATGAAACCGATTATGATTAATCGCGTGTTACGCAATTAGGGTGCTGTAAGCAGTTTGTTCCTAATTGACTACTGAAACGATTTCAGTAAATTTTAATATGGATTTGAGCCGATTGAGCCACTTAAAATACAATCTTATTTCAAGGCAATAAAACTCTATTTTAAATTGCATAAAGTAATGCTAGGGTCAACATGTTTTTCTTAGACATAAATGGTTACCTTAAAAAAAATCGTCTTTTTATTATGCTTTTAACTCAATAGGTAGGTACTCTAATTGGGCAGTATGCGGTCTTGCGTTATGTTACATGTTGTGTAGATAAGTCCCGCTAGCATCTCACGTTTCACAGTGTCACGTGCCTATAGGTATTGTAATTAATTCGGTCGAGTTATGTACTTATGGACAGCAGTTAACATGCACACCAGGGTTAAATAGATAATAGCAGATACTACGCCTAATAGTTATAACCAGGTGTGGACTACGATAATGTGTCTAAAAATATCTCGGTATTGCACGTGGCTGATATATCTACTCAATTTTCCAAAAAAAATCCGAGTGTAGTCACGCCTAGTCGCTAGGGCTCGATAAAAATATGCGCGAACAAAAAACGTTATTAAACAAATTGCTGTGAACAGAAATAAATTAGTCGCAGAGCCCCGAAGAGACGTATTTGTTTGAAGTTTTTATAGTAAAATACATAGCACGCCTAATAACTTGTGACTAATGGTTCGCTTTCGAAATGCCTCTAGAACGAGTCTACCGTCTACACTAGTCAAAATCAATTTTTCATTATTTTTGACATTGTAAACAGAAATTGAATATTTCAAGTAAACAAGGTTTTAGTTAAAACGAGGCACGTAGTGTAGGTACGGGAGTGTACGTACTCATGAAAATGTACAACTTCTAGTATGGAATCAACTCTGAAATATGAAACGAAAAAATTCGTAGCAGCTTACATTTTGATCGTGTTGGTACGTAGTTTGTAGTTGTAGAAACTTAAACCTATAGGAACGGTATGTAAGGATGTGAACCATAGGTACATTTTTCATTGGTCAATCATCTGCCTATCTGAAATATAGTGCCAACATAGTATCAGTAGATTTTAACAATTTTAATGTTTTTTTGTAAATCAAATCTTTGCACGCACTATGACTATATTTATTTAGGTAGAAGGCATCACTTATGTATTTTGTTTCGCATAATAGCATTGTAGGAAATAATTAATTTTCTAAAGTACCAACGTATTTTACGTGTATTTAACATGTCTATAGATACACAGACTCAGCTGTAGACCCAACAGCGACACAGTGAGTAAGGGTAGAGGATAATGAATTCTAGCGGCTGCGGACGATTGACTGACTAGCGCCTATTACTTATGTAGTTGCGGCCCTTTGCTTAACATAATAACATCACCACCGTTTAACTAACCGCTACCTACCTCGTAGGGGTGACGGGGTTTTCGCGTTTCTAGTGTTCGGTGAATTATTGTGCTTAAACATTATTATTAGATATAGTTATTTATGGAACAAGCTGTTGACCCACTCTTGTATTTCAAGAGTCCAATACTATGAGTACAACGAAATCTCAAATGTCATTTTCTCAATGCTCAATAAGTAGATGCTGAATTATTTGTGCATCCACCTAGATATAATATATCCTACGCGAAATACTTTAAGCCAGACATTTAATCAGAGATAAGCATCCAACTAAACAGTGATGCAAAACAGGTAGGTATAATAGCAGCAATACTTTTCCAGACAAACTCATTCGCAAGCAATTCCTAAATAGCACTAACCAAAATTAAACCGACACAAAATTACCATTTTAAACAAATAACCACCTACATTAATGTATTTAAAAGCGCCGAAAGCCATAAAGCATTAACAGAGAGGTATAAAAATAACATGAGTGAAAACCGCGCCCTATGCACACTCGGCCAAATTAATGACAATAGTATTCATGTGGGTCATAATACTCATAATGAAGGGTGTAAGGGCTGAACACACGGGTTACACTCACAATTGGTTGCTCGGATTTACACCTGCCTTGGAAACAGAACTTGTAACTGGCCACTTTAATTAAACCTTATAGTGTGGATTAATATTAATATAGTGTGTTAGATGGAATTAATGGACATTGTGCAGTCAAATCACTTTGACATCACAGTCAAGTCGTTGTAGGTACTTCTAAAAGTCAATTCCGTTCAATAAGTATCACCCAGTCATTGAAACAAACGAGAGAGACACTAGACAAAGTACAATTTTAGAAATCATTTCAGACATTCGTCCGAATTTTTTTCATACTGATTCTATCTGAAATTTGGTAGTATTTTCAGGGACAACCACTCAAAAAACAAAACCTGATCCACGCTTTGCTGACAGATTAGCGATTGCAGATTATATTAAAATACCATTACCATAGTTATCTACCTATCCAACCAACTACGCAAGACTAAAATGTATCCGCTTTTATAAACTATTACTTATCAACCCACTCCCAAACCGTGGTTAGCCTTTCATTTGACATTCTTTTAAAGCCAAATAAATATCGAAAATCGATAATAACCATTAATATTTAAGTACCTACCTATAACGATAACTTTTAATTTTATGTAGCAGCAATTATATTTTCATAATCCAAAGCGATTTTATAAACAGCTGTATTACGGCGGAGTTTTGAAAAACATTCATGATTTGTAATTGTATTGGAAGGTCTTAGAAGTAATTTATTTATTTTAACAGTTATATTTTTGATTTAGCAAAAATATATTTGGGTAAAAAAAACAATGTTTTTTTGGTCCCTAATCATGAAAAGTTATCTATTATGCTCTGTAACAATGCTTAACGAAACTTTCATCCAAACATTAAAATAATATAATAAAGATAACACTAAACTGCATACTAAAACTCGTTAAGGGTAACATTAATTTAGCCAGAACAGAAAAGATGTCAGTCTAGACTTTAACCATTTTAAAATTAAAACGACGTTAGACGTTGGCATGGCAATGTATCGCGGAGTTAGGCAACAGTTGCCAACAATGGGCAACAACGAACTACAATGAGCAACAGTGAGAGATTCAGTGTGAATGTTAATTGGCGTGTCGTTGCTACGGAATTTCCTGCAATTTGACTGGATACAGACGTCGCGTCACCCTCCGAGAATTTTGTACAAGAAAACAAATTCGTAGTTAGAGATAATTTTGTCGAATGAAATTTAGCGAAACAGGAATATTTGTCAACATAAAGCGAGTAAATAATATAAAATGATACATTGGTTCACAACTTTGGAGACGTCTATGTACAGCCGTGATTACTTAAGGTCCATTCAAGCTTCGGTTAGTTAGAGAGCACCAGTCACTAGACGTGTAACAAAAATCTTTAATCTTTTTCAGTAATTTATCATTCAGGCCCGACTCCTCGCACTTTCAAAAGCCGATAGTTCCAAACTCAATTCAAACCGAATTATCGCTTTCTTACTTAAAGACGTTTTAACAACCCCAAAGTCAAAGTATTTCAACTTAATTAAGGCTATAAAACTAATCTACGCGCAATATTTTTCCTTTGGGTTCTGGAGAGCGAGGCAACAAGACAAACACACTAGTAATTAGCTTAATAAATCAGGCAACGCTCACAGTGACGGACATACAGAAATACCGACAGTGATTTATATGGCACTAACTAGTGGGGACCGAATAACTGTATTAATAGAGATGTGTAATATGCGAGTGTAGATAGATGAAGATGTTATTAGAGTCATTGTTGTTTGCACATTGCCGAGCTCAAAAGAATTTGAATGATTTGGCGCATTAACACGCTTATAGGTTTTTTTTTTTTTGGCTGGGAAATCATCAAATAACTTCTCCCGCACTGGGTGGAGCGGGAGGGCGTGTCAGACTTTTACTGCCTAAAACCCACCCGTGTTCCCTCAGTTGCCTGTGTGCCAGGGGCCGCGGTATCTCTTTCGAACAACCCGCACCCCTGGCAGGCATCGGCCCTTGCGGACCCCCCCATTTGGTGCTAACATCTCTTCGAGGCGCGCGTGGAACACAACGCGCCGTCGACCCGGGCTTGGTCCTAACCGGACAGCGAGCTACCCATTACTCGCCGTCCGCAAGCCCGCGCCTACGGTGGCCGGGAATCAGCCTGGGATTCCCGACGCCCAGGGCGTCTCCCGCGGCGGCTACGGCCGTGAGGGCGCATATACTGTCTCTCCCTCACGTGCGCCGCCTCCCTCTTCGCGAGCATTACTGCTTCGCAGAAGGAGGTGACGGCTAACCATTCACTCTCGCTCCGTTTAAATATTTTTTTAATAAAAGTTTAAATATATGTATGTTTTTTTATGAAGACAGTATTTAAAACAAAGATGAAATCGTGCTGTCGTGAAAGAATGCATCAACTCCACAATTACATTGAAGGAAAAACAATTGCCTGACTCTAATGAGACTTAAGAGTCTTGATGATAGGGCAAAACAGATATTAGATAAGCTACTTAACACAATGACACAGGCAACGAGACCTTTTCACAGATTTTTAAGAAAACACTGCCTAAATATGTATATAACTTAGAAAGGCTTAAATTATAAGCACTTTAGTGGTCACCCACGCACGAGTCAACTATTATTCATGTATAATATGGTAACATAATAAAAGGAAGCTCTGAAAATTTATAATCTCAACAGCCACTAGTCATTTTGACTTGAACTCCCTCGCCCCTTTGAGTTAAAAATGTGAAGTTAATGAGTTTTAACTCGTTTTTAGTTGTCGCTAATCTCAAGATAATGGGGCAGCTGTAATAACATCAAATTAAACGGCTTTTTAATTAGGACACCGTCTGATTTTATAGCTTCAGTCAATACGGGCATAAATGAATGGAATGAGGAGAATATTGAGTACTGATTCTGGGGAGGCTATTATTGGGATTGTAATTAATAGCTGCAATACTATAATACTGGATTTGTTCAAGGGTTTAAGAAAACCATTTGGGCCCTAGTTGAAGGTGAAAATACCGGCGGGTTTTTGGATTTCTAAAGATACTAATACACAGAATTGGAACACGATGGATTATAAATGTACCTAATGATTGGATACCCAGTGGCGATCTTCGTTTGGTTGCTGGTGATCACTGGATCGAGTTAAATGGCGTAAGATTGGAGGGTCCTATACCCAGCAGCAGCCTGCTATAGGCTATTTATTGGTGATAGATACAAAGCATGTACAAACATGTACCTACTTAATACTAAAATCACCCCAAAAGGTACAAATATAAACAAGAACATCCAACACTTGAAGGTATTTATGTCGTCTCAAAATAAAGCGACTATTAACCGCACCTCGCTTGTTCACGCGAACACTTCATTTGCGTCGCATGCGCATTTAATTGCTTTATAAATAACGCACACACACCTATCAGCTTTTGTGTGTGCATTGCCCCTGTTTACTTTCTGGAGTTTAGTTTTTCGTAGCCTTAGGGCAATCGTCCACGACGCTACTCAAAACCAATGTGTTTCAATCTCACTCACTGTCACTCGCTACTCATTGGTAGTAGTGAAATTCTAGCTTTACCAATGAGGAACTGGAATTTCACAGCACTAGTATTTCAATGGTGGTCCGAACACGACGCGCCTTACTGACGCGTTATTAACTACTTTGTGGTGGGTTCCATCATTGTAATAGAGCTCTGACATTCTGGTGATTTATTTCGTAACGGATTACTTTTGACTAGCGCCGTAAACGACGGGCCTTAGGTACATTCATTGAAACTTAACGCTTTGAATGGTTCGTTTCGTCGGCTAGTTATATTCTACTATGTAGCTTTAGGCCAACAAACAAAAAAGAAAGTGTGTCTAAAACGTTAAAAAATATATTTTAGACTAGCTGTGCCCGCGACTTCGTTCGCGTGGATGTCGTAAAACAGCATTGTGCCACTTATACACAATGTACCACCCCCTCCAGGGAGAATCTTTCGACCAGATCTGGTGGTTTTTTCTAGTAAAAAGCTCCACAAAACTTGTGTTTTTTAGGTAAACGCTTCTCTATATACTATGTTAGCGGTGGAACCACCTGGAGCGAGCACAAAAAGGTTGCTAGGGTTGCTCACACGCGAAAGTGCTACATAAAGTTGGCCGTGGGAAAAGCAACCAATGCTTAGGTCCACCCCCGCAACGGACAGTGTTTGGCCCTGAGCTTTGTTAATGGTCATGGCGTAATATAGGCTGACAGGGAATTGTACACGTTTAAAACTAAATGGGAAATTGTTGGGAATGAGCGGAATTCTGGGAATAAAAACAACATCACCGGCGCCACAACCTGTTAAGATTTCTGCTTCGATGACGTTGTGTAGGAGATTGGTGACTATGAGCCGAGTGCCGTTGCAAAGTTTGGGAGGACTTAAATTTCTAAGAAGAAAGATTGGCACTCCGACTTTAAAAAAAATATGTGTGCTGGTAGACCGTAGGAAGTATTAAGGGAATCTAAGAACTCTACAGGATAGTGTGTGGCATCTTCTTCCGTAACCGTATTAACCGAAGTATATTGCTAACTTTCCCCAGAAACATGTGCCAATATTTGTGCATTTATTGCTGCCGCTTGATCGTTGCGGGGGGTCAAAATAGCTCGTTGGCACAGCCAAGTAGCAGCGTGGTTACCCATATCAGTAGGATTTCCATACACAGAAGAAATGAGTTCCAGCCGTGAAGCAACGTTGCAACATAGGTTCTCTACCAAAACTACTTCTTGTGTGGTGGGAAATGTGCCGTCACCTTATCAATACCCAGACAGACAAACCATGCGATAGTAAAGTAGTCAATCAGTACCAGACACCCAATTATCCTCTAAACAAAATTGATACATGAGCGAGTGTCATTCTTCGGTGGAAAATCTTAACACCGCGAGTCAGAAAGTGACCTTAAAAGAACAACGCCATCTATCGAGCACGAAGTCATACTGTCAAACTATTACGCATGGGAAAACGTTAGAACAAACGGTTTGTAAGCTATGTCTATGTACTACATAAAAAATATAGAAATACTTAAAAGAATAAATATATTTTTTAAAGGAATTGACATTTCATTTCAAGTTAAATTAATTAATTTTGAATGATGGGTAACACCATCTAAAGCACTACAACTAAACTAATTGACAACGCATTTTGAAAATTATTATTAGCCTAACTTTTGATTGGGTCATTGGGTGTGATTATTCTAACCACATAATCTATTTGCAATATATAAGCGCGCTTTATTTTAAGTATGCGCGCGAGGGGTTATTAGTACATATTACATTTGTTAGTACCGTTTCGCGCCAATAGATGTCGTTACGTGTTTCAACATTACGTAATTAAATTCTTCTTGAATACTTTCAATTGATCATATCTTTTGATTGAGCGAAGCGATTGCGATGAAACAAAGACTAAAATATACTCCGAGTTATAAATAATGTTTTAATATAAAACTTAACCATATTAGTTTCGTTCTTTTGACGTGATACTTGATCTATTCACGCATCTAAACAGAAATCAGGAATACCGACAATGGACATCGGAAACACAGACAAAAATTTCAAAAAGGATTAAAATGGCATATGTTGATTATCCTTTACCACCCCAACTAATTTTTTTTCAAATATTTTGAATGTACAGAAACAGTTCGTCTACAGATTTATTATATGTATAGATTTGATAAAATCGTTACTTCGGTTTCATAGTAACAGAAATAATCCACAGATTGATAATAATAGCTTACCGTCCAAGGTTCTTTTGGGAACAAAATATTTTTCTTTGACTGTATTATGTAAACCTTTGAACTGGCTCTGAGTATCGACAAGTGCTATCTCAAGTTCGTTACCATGGTGATCTTGAAATGAGAAAAGCTTGAAGTATACTCGTGTAAATAAATCTATGTTTATAACGTTTCAGCACCACTTTTGAAGTGGTGAGAATACACAAAGAAAATTTAGGATTTAAAAAACCCTAATGAAAATTTATTTTTCTTTCAATTATCTTATCTAATAACTTGCTTAGTAACTCCTTGTGATTTTCAAAGACGCTCGATCACGACGTTCAAATCGTAACACTTTAACAGTCAACAATTAGTCTGGAAACCGTTATTATGTAAATAGAGGCTCTCTGCAGTGGATATGAAAACTCGTAGGCATGCAGCGCTTTGGAAACTGGGGAACATCGCACAGAACATTCGATAATACTCTCAATGCTATTCGCAAAACAAAAGCTTATGCTGGCTGGATCGTACTCAATACAAAGATACTTAATTACAGAGTGGCAGCACACAAAAACAGCCTTTATTGTTCTTGAAATAAGGTCGAGAGGTTGCGAGGTAATATGTGCAGTTGCAGAGGCTTAATGAGTACAATCAAAATGAGGCGTGCAGCGATCCAGCGCTTGTTATTACTCCCATACTTTGTTCTGAAGCGCTTTTCGCTTTAAGGTCGCTGTTATTGAATAACATTTTCGTATAGGTAGGTCATAAAGTGGGTAATAGAGAGATATATCATGGAAAATGCCTGATTCTACAGATTATGTCGGTTTTATTACTAAGGACTGTATTCAGTTAAATAAAATATACCGTTCGTTAGTAAATGTTTCGGAAAAATTACCTACATTATTTTATTTAGTAAAATATGGGTCACATTAAGCATTATGGGGCACTGAGAACGTTGATTGTGGTGAATAATATTATTAATTATTCGTGAATCAGATTATGATATTATAATTATGTTTTACTACTACGGATGAGCGTTTCGTATCGTCACGTTGTGAAACGAGAGATCATAGAGTTTTACTTACAGTGATAAAAAAACACCTCTTTTCTCCAATGACATGGAATGGTTCAAGGTCGTATGCATTTCTTTTCATCTGTTTAGAGATACGTGATCCTATCAATCAAGGTACATCGGGCACTTGACTACAAGCTGATGACAATGAAACTGCAGTAGGTATTGTGGATGGCAGAAAGATATTTCTTAGGGTTGTTTATTTTTAAACGCCTTTATCATTACTTGAATCGATGTTGGAATAGGGCCAAGTATAAGGTATGGCAATAACTTTTACAGGGTAATAATATGATCGAAAAATAAAGTTTCAACGTATTCAGGTACAATTTATTCTAGTTTATGCCACACATAAAGAGCCCAGTACTTATCTCCCAAAAAAAGGGTACAAAGTAAACCTTAAAACTGACAAAATAACACAACAGTGTATGAGACAGTTTAAATATAAAATGAAGCAGTTTTATTTGGGCGTCGTAAAGCGACAGGAACTGGTGGGTACCTCGTTTGTTGCAACTTTTTAATGTTGCTCGTAATCAAGTTTGATTGTGTTGTTTACATTGTTGATGTTGTTCTGTTGTTGGAATGATATGGTACAAAGTGTTGGTGGAATTATTCATGGAAGGAATGAGGGTGTGTGCTTTCGGAAAACTGTTCAATAACAAGAGTTAAAAGAGCGATGAAAAATATTGTTTTCCTACAGAACTGCTATTAATGTTACCGAAACGAACTTTTGGTCTGCACTAACTTCCGAGTTTTACCATTTAAAGAATAAACTACTAGTTACCACATCATTTTATACTAAATAGACGGCAATCATAACAAAAATATCACATAATGAAACAGAACACATCTAATTCAATACAAAACAGTCACAGTAAACAGACATGACCTCAAAAACATCTGCAAACCAACTCTTCAAACGCAAAACAAATGCCTCTCATATTAATATCTAATGTTAATACGAAACGCCGAAAAAACCTTGAGAAGCCCTGACATCCGCGCAGGGCTGGCAAAGCACGAACTCATATAGTATTCATTGAACCCCGACGAGGAACAAAGAGGTTCGTACCGTGCAATTTATAACGCGAGCGTTGGAACCCTAACCCTTGCCGGTTTGAAAAAAGAACGCATCAAAGGAGGAAGATTGATTAGTATTGTGTTCAAAAGTTCAGAGGTTGTCAATGTTAGGATGGATTCGGTTGTTAAGAACATCACGACATCGGTCGTGAAACGTACAAGTAAAGTATTATAAAGAATATATTTTCGTACGCTAAATATGTATAACAATCGATCAAGCAAATGGAATGAATTGTCGTGGGTGTAATCAAGGAAACGAAAATAATTTTGATTGAAAATATACTGTTTCCGGGATGGCTCAAAACAAAGACATGATTATCAGAAATCTAAAAAGGTATCGCTCTGGACTGCCATAAAACAAAGTTAGTCTTTCAGTCAATAATTCAATCACACCAGGAAAGTATACTTCAAACCACAAAGAATTAACAATAACCCAGATACAAACCTCGAACCACTTCAAAAAGTTCGAATTTCAAAATAAGAATAACAGGCACAAAGCCACGTGTAAGGGAGCAGCTCTCGAGTGCTGAGCTGAAGAACCCTTTCTGATAAAACTCGAGTGTCCTGGTACGCAATATTTACCTGCTTTACTTCGGAAGCTACAATATTGAAATTCCGGCCCTCCCCGGCTTCCTGTTTCTGGAAACGTGATCTTAGTGTGCACCCATGTTAATGGAAAAATGGTGCTGCTAAATTAGAAAGGTGTATTTTAGAGTTCTTTTGATTGTTGAGTGCAGACTTTTCGTGAGAAGAATATTTTAACATAATTATAATTCAGATTGAAAAAAGATGATCACATCTTCATTGGATCAGCAAAGACAGTTAAGAAATGCATCCTCATCACGCTTCCCTAAACAGCATGTAGTGGTGATGCACTAAAGAGGCATGCATTAGAACGTGTCACGAATTGTAATATCTACTACCTTAGTTAATATTTATTGCGCTAGTTAATATTAATCAAGGTAATTTCAGTCGAGGAATTTCAGTTAAAATAGAGTTATATTGGTACTTTCAGTTTGACTTAACAAGACGTTTGCAATATCAACACAAACCAAGGTAATCAAGAACAAAACCAGTGCCAAACTCAATCAATCGCTACTTAAATCAACTTCCCCTCGAATTCCTACCATTGCTCCATGAGGTCGCGTGACGTAACAGTGCACCACACAAGAGGGGAGCCGTTGAGACAAATCTCTTACGATTTGTATCCACCAGTCAAATGTTCGGATTTATCCGCGCACGCTGCGACGCATCGCCGGCCATTTGTCATGTACGTACGTCACTGGCGAAAATATATCGATAAATAGCAAATCAATGTACGAAGTGTGTATTTGAAGAAAGTAAGTATTATGATGAATTAGGGACATAACATAGGGTTGGTCAGAGGTGTACCTATAATACACGTACTTTGCGCCAATTATGATGAACTCCTATGTAATGAGATAGGGGGGGAGCCTAGCTAAAGGATATTTTGTAGAAAAACTGCTCTTCACTAGAAAAACTGTTTCAGTAAAATGTACACCAACATACATTTTTATCTCTCATGTTTTCATGCAGCATTTCAGCCTCAGTTATCCTGCTTACTCCAGCAAGGATGTACCCAAGCGCATAATAAATCTCCGGGAAATCCGACGTTACTTTATTCATCTCGAAAAATAACCTCTTCTCTTATTCAAATGAAAATTGAATTCGTAATGCTAATATTTTTATACGCCCCGAGTTAAAAAGTAAGTTTATTAAAACTTCTCCCTTCACTTGCAAAATTCTAAATGTATCTACAAAGTAAAGTCGGGGCGTTAAAATGTTGCTAGAGTTGCACATCTCTAACCAAAAGTTACAATTGAACGCTTTCACAAGTAACAACTAATAGAAATTTTGTATTCGAACCGTTTACGAACGAATTAAAGTTTTAGATTGAGTTTGTATAAAAAGTAAATTGCAGAATATTAATAGTTCACTTCTAAAACCTTCGTTTAATCTTCAAAAGAAGGTGAGATTAATTATCTTTAACTTTAGTTTTTAGAATTAGAGAAAAAAGGTTTTTGTCGTGTGGGATGAACTAGCAATTAGAAATCTGAAATCAGCTTAAAAGTTTAGCTTTTCAAATGCATTAAGAGATTTAGATAAACGTTTTAAAAGGAGACGAAAAACTTAAGTAAATTATCACTTAACATTGATAAGTTTATTGGAATTTAACTAAAATCTTTGAATGCATGTATATTGGCTCCTGGTAATATCAAGCAACGCTTATGCGACATGGTCACTAGGTACTTGTTTTTCTCTAACGTGAAAAGTCGTACCTACAGTATCGAAAACACTGACATTATTACCGACATACAAAATATGTCTCAAACAGTTAACATTGTAAACACTTATTTTTCACGCTCTCAGCGGCAGCGTAAGAACCGTGTCCCGGGACCGGGACGTCAGGCACCTAATTACGCAATGTACCAAACTGTCCCCACGCGGGTATTGGGACGTGCCGTGACCTGCTTCTGAATATTACGTTACGTTTGTCACGGCACACCGGTACGCTGACAGCGTGACCGTGAAAACAGCGGGCTTTTAAGAAAAAAAATTGTTTTGATGTCAAGAATCACGGAAAAATTTAAGGTAAATATGTAAACGCGTGACAAACTTGTGACATGACATCTCACGGGACGTTTGACAAATAATGCTATGTTTACATTTGAATTAAAATTCTTGTAACAACGTAAAATATTAATCCTAAAGATTATTCTAATGGATGACTAGTTACCTAGAAACGTGACGTTTGTGAATAATTAATGCGGCATCTCTCTCGCTTTGAATAGCTTTAGCCAGCAACGTGTTCGGAGACATTTATTTTATAAAATATTTTTATTATTTGGTTTTTACACCTCTATCAATCATCAGTCCGATCAATCATATCAATCTTTAGACATTGATTTCACCTACAAATCTTACAATTCTTGCTCAAATAC